>SRSE01001361.1:0-70255 GCA_005024645.1 Planiliza haematocheilus | reverse complement strand
GGCATCACTACATTTATATCTGTCTTTACAATGAGATTATTTTCAGATTTTACCAGAGATCTGATCAGAAACATCAGATTAGGTCTGATATTAATTTATTTTTATCATCATTTGATTATTTTCTTAAATAATCAGTTGATTATTTAGAGACTAAATCGTCTGAACTGCACAAGATTATAACTTACTTCTCCATCTTCTTCCTTCTGATGGTTTTCAGTTTGAACTTGAGCAGATTTTCTTGAGCCATGTGTTTACATACAGTAGATGAACAGGTGTACCTAATGAAGTGGCCAGCGAGTGTAATTAAGGAACCATTCTAGACAATGTGAGGTTTCATTTCATATCTTAACCTGACATTAAAGTTAAAATAAAACTATATTCTTTGTTTATTATTAATGAATTTACTGAGTTAAATATTTCTGAAGTATTATAAAACTAAAACAGTTCACTGCTGCCACCTGCTGATTAAATGTAGAACTACAGTAAACGTTTCTATTTTTATTTTTCTCTTTCACTAAAAGGCAGTAAAATGAAATCCACGTCTTTACTGTTAATTTAACAAAGGAAAAATAATCCAATAAATAATAAATATTTCTAAAAGATAATATTATAATAATATTATACTTACAGTTTCACAGGACATACATTTTAAAAGTTAAATTGGTTTTTAATAATAAATACATTCATTTTATTATATTGTTATTATATTTATTTTATTTTGTACTATTTTAAATATATTTACAGTATTTAGGTATTTATAAGTCATAACAACGTGTTCAATTTATTTTCATTAAGGAGAAAAAACATAAATATTCACATTTAAGAAGTTGGTAAAGTCATTTTTCTTTCATTTTTTCCTTTTAAAGTGATAAATAATTAATAAAATGTAAAGTCTCAGTAGCAGAGTCTGATCTAATGTAGACGTCTAAATAAATGAGGCCAGTTCTTGTTTCTCTCGTAATGAAAGTTAAATCTCTGAAACACTTTCACTTTCACTTCAAACTCAACCTGAGTCCATTTGCTTCGTCTCAGTGGATTTTTATATCGATGAACAGTTGAACAGAAAACCAGTAAAGTCTGAACCAGTCTCTGTGAAAGGTGAGTCAGCTCAAACTCTGTCTTTTCTCTTTGGTTCTTTGCTAGTTTGTTTGTTTTTTTGCGTAATTTCGTGCGTAATGGCACCGACACCTAAAACCTGGAGCTGCTGCGTCAGAGTTTAGTGAGGTGAGTTTAACTTGGAGACGAAACTGCTTTTAGTGAAATAAAAATAAAGACCAGAACAGATAAGATTCCTCCTGAGGACGAGGTGAACACGGACACTTAATAAATAAAACACGTACAAACTATTAGAGCTAAACCAGTGAATCAAATCAAAAACAGACATATTGAAAATTAAAAGTTACCTATTATAACTGATAAATGACATTTAAACTATTAAGAGTCAGTATTGTACCAGGTAAAAGTAAATAAAAATAAAGAAAGGAAAATAAGGAAAGCACCATGGCTGTTTGTTCTGTTGTTAATGCTCCTGTAGCGCCCCCCAGAGGACAGGAGGCCACAATCATCACCTCTGAATGCTAGAGGACAGTCCTCCAACCGGTCACAATTATCAGACATTAAGGGACTAATGTGTTCTGAACAAATTACTCAATCACTGGTAAATACACATTAAGCCCCGCAGCACAAATCTGATCCAGACCAACTCTCCTAGGAGACGGTTGTCCCCAGGTATTTGAAGTTGGACACTTTGTCCACTTCACCTCCTCGTGTGTGGTCGTCTCTTCCTGGTCCTTGGTCCTCTGGCATTGTCTCCTGCAGCGTGTCCTCTGGGGTTTGAATGCTGAGCAGGAATCAGATGTTTCAGGTCTGAGTCCAGGTCCTGGTTCATCCAAACACAAACTGATCCGTGGTTTAAATCATGATCGTACAGATGCTGAAGCAAAACATGAGAAACATCTAAAGATTTAATCGTCTCAGATGATCAACCATCAGATTAAAGACTGTTATTCTCTGATCAGCTGATTGATCAGCTGATTGATCAGCTGTGTGTCTTTATCTCCTCCAGAGATGGCTGGTAAACGTAACGACAGCTCCCAGATGAGGGGAATCCTCCAACCTGATTCTCCCCAGAATCAAAAGGAGCAGAAGGAGCCTGAAAAGCTGCAGAGCACCAACAACAGCAGGAGTCAGGCCTCCTCCACCTCCTCCTTCTCCTCCTCCTCCTCCACCTCCACCTCCACCTCCACCTCTCAACCTTCCACCAGTGGAGGTGTAAATGGTAAACAGCAGCAGGGAGGGAAGAAGAAGGAGGAGAACGGCAACTACAGCAGGAGTCAGGCCTCCTCCACCTCCTCCTTCTCCTCAGCTGAACCTTACAGCAGCAAGGATGCAAAAGGTAAACCGCAGCAGGGAGAGAAGAAGGAGAAGAAGGAGGATCCTAAAAAGCAGCCCAACGATAGCGGGCGTCGGGGCTCCTCCTCCACCTGCTCCTCAGCCTCCACCTCTCAACCTTCCACCAGTGAAGGTGTAAAAGGTAAACAGCAGCAGGGAGAGAAGAAGGAGAAGAAGGAGCAGAACGAGACGCAGAACAGCAGCTACAGTCAGGCCTCCTCCTCCACCTCCTTCTTCTCAGCTGAACCTTGCAGCAGCTATGATGCCAAAGGTAACCATCTGCAGGTAAAGGAGGAGGAGAAGAAGGTTGGTTCCTTCCACAGAGAGGTCACATCATCACTCTGTGAGCTGGAGGACCTGAAGCGACTTTGGCATTGTAACCAGAATCTGGGATCTCTGGGGGTCAGCCCAACACACACCATCCTCATCCACGTAAGACTTTCTCCTCTACACCTCCTCTCTGAGCAAATAAAGTTTCTGTATTCAGCATCTTTTTCATTTCTTTCAGGTGGACGTTTTCAACCAAGGGGCTGGAAGCATTCCTTGTGAAGGGAGAGACATGTGGTCCAGTGACCACGTCAAGATGCCATATTCACGAGTAAGAATCAGTCCATGATCAGCTGAGTAGAGATGAAGAGTAGAGATCAAATCCTCTCTGAGCATCTGCTCCACATCTTTAGAGAGACAAGATGAACCAAGATGGAATCAATGTGGACAGAGACGTTGGAGACGTGGAGACATCTTGGTTCATCTTCTAAGACTCTACACATTCAGGACATGGAGGAGGACATGAAGGAGGACATACTACTATTCTACCTCTTCATCTTCTCATCACTCTCATCCTTCTTCCTCATTCTCCTTCTTTTCCTCCTCCTCTTCATCTCCTACTTCTTGTTATTCTCTCTCTCCTCCTTCTCCTACTACTTCTACTCCCTTTTCGCCTTCTTCTTCTAATTTGTATTCTCTTCTCCTTCCTCCGTCTTTTCCTCCATCTCCTCCTTTATATATTCATCCTCCTCCTTCTTCTCCTTCTTCTCCTCCCCTTCCATTTTATGTTACATTTTATGTTACTCTCCATGGAAACGGTTAAATCCTAAACCATCATTTAATTATAATTAATCTCCCTCCATTCTCCAGGCGGCAGATCCTAACTCCCCCCAGGCGTCGAGGTGGAAGCAGATCTCCAAAGAGTTGAAGAGTCTGGCCTCTAAGAAAACAGCGAGCGCAGACGATGTGAAGGTAACGCTGTTAGCATCTGTTAGCATATGTTAGCATCTGTTAGCATCTGTTAGCGAAGGTAACGTTCAAATCTCACTCTTCCTCCGTCACCAGAAAACCATCATGAAATACAACCCCAAGTATAAAGATCAGTGGAAGTTTGACGCCCTCACCACCTTCCTGAAGGTCAGTGTCTGAATCATCAACTTGTGTCTGAACTCGATGATAAAAATGTAAATGTTTGTATTTTCTCTGCAGCGTGAATCGAAAAGAGAAAACCACTTCAAAGCACTGTTCCCAAAGATCGCTGCTTTGGCCTTGAAGCTTCCAGAGACAGTGATGAAGGTACCACTGTTAAAAATACACAAGAACACACAAGAAATACAACCTGACAAACTGATTACATATAAATGTAGAGAGAGAGTGTTTCCATCTGGTTCCTAAATGTGGATCATGTCTCCAAGTCACCAAGCAGCTGTTGATGGTTCTGATCCAGTGGTAGGTAGAGATCCATTAGAGACATCAGCTGCTACAATGTTCTACTGCTGGAGTAGATTTAGTTGTTGTTCTTATTGTAGTTGTTGTTTTAGTCGTAGTTGCTGTTGTAGGAACTGTAGCTCTTTGTATTGGAGTTGTTGATGGTATTGTTGCAGTTGTTGGGTTTGTTGTTGTATTGGTAGTAGTAACAGTTGTTGTTGACATTGTTGTTGAAGTTGTAGAAGACTGTTTTAGTAGCTGTAGCAGTTGTAGTGGAGTTTGTAAGTGTTGTTGTTGTTGTAATTGTTGCTGTAATTTTCGTTGTAGTTGTTTTGGTGTTTTTGTAGTTATAATAATAACACCAACTGTAGCAGTTGAAGCTCTTGTTGCAGTTGTAGTAGTTGTTATTAACGTAGTTCTAGTTATTGGGTTTGTTGTTGACATTGTTGTTGAAGTTGTAGAAGACACTATTTTAGTAGCTGTAGCAAAAGTGTTGTTGTTGTAGTAATTGCTGTTATCTAACTAGTTGTTGCTGCAGAAGCTGTAGTTGCTGTAGGTTTTGTTGTCGTAGTTGTAGTTTTGCTGTTTTTTGGGTTTGTACTTGTTCTTGTTGACATTTTATTGTTGCTGAAGTTGTAGCAGACACTATTTTAGTAGCTGTAGCATAAGTAGTGGATTTTGTAAGTGTTGTTGTTGTTGTAGTAATTGTTATCTAACTTGTTGCTGCAGCAGTTGTAGTTGCTGTTATTGTAGCTGTTCTTTCAGTTGTAGTAGTTGTTATTAAAGTAGTTGTAGTTGTTGGGTTTGTTGTTGTATTGTAGTAGTACTAGTTGTTGACATTTTTGTTGAAGTCGTAGTGTTTGTTGTAGTAGTTGCAGTGGTAGAGGTTGGAGCAGTTGTTGCTGCAGCAGTTGTTGGAGCTGTTGTTGACATTTTTGTTGTTCTAGTTCAGTGTAGTTGCTATTACAGTTGTTGTTGTTGTAGTTGTAGTTGTAGTTTTAAAGTGAATATAGTTTTCCATCAAACTCAAACTGCTCTAATTAAAGTAGCTTCAAGCTAACCCACCAGGTTGCTTCTCTTTGGCTAAAGTACAAGATGTGACTGATGATGATGATGATGATGATGATGATGATGATGATGATGATGATGATGATGATGAAGAGTGTCTCCATGTTCTCAGGCCATTCCGTTGCTCCAGAAAGGACGCTCAGCAACCATCACCCTGTCCCAGGCTCAGATAGCCTGTTTGCTCGCCAACGCGTTCTTCTGCACCTTCCCTCACCGCAACACCTCCAAACCTCACTCCGAGTACGGCAACTACCCAACCATCAACTTCAGCAGGTCTGGGAGTCAACTCTTCTTCTAGTTGAGGCAACGGTTGCCTCCATCCTGATGTTAACTGTTGTCTCTCTGCATTCAGTCTGTTTGTAGACTGGTCTGAGAGGAAGCAGGAGAAGCTGAAGGCCGTCATGCATTACTTTGACGTGGTGACCGATGAGAGTAAGTTTCAACCCGATTACTCTCTGTTGGAAACGCTCCTCCATTAAAAGTTGACGGTGTTTGTTGCTTCTGCAGAGACTCAACCCAACGGACTGGTGACGTTTCACAGACGCTGTCTCACAGACGCCAGAACTCCAAAGTGGAAGAGGTGAATTTAATCAGAGAAAGAATTAGAGCTGTAGCCCAAACCTCCAGTTCATCACAGATGACTTGTTGCTGTAGTTGATGTTGTTGGAGATGGAGTTGCTGATGTGGCTGTAATTGCTGTTATATTAGTTGTGTAGCTTAAGTTGCTGTGATTGATGTTATGGTTGATTTTGTTGTTGCTGTAGTTGATGTTATATTAGTTGCTGTAGTTACTGTAGTGGATGCTGTTGCTGTAGTTGATGTTGCTGTAATTTATGTTATAGTTGCTGTGGTCAATGATACTGCAGTTGATGTTGCTGTAGCTGCTGTAGTTGATTTTGCTATAGTTGATGTTGTAATTGCTGTAGTTGGTGTTGTTGCTGTAATGTTGTTATTGTTGAAACTGATATTGACGTTGATGTTGATGTTGCAGCTCTAAGGAGAAGCTGAGGAAGTTGTACGTTGCCTCAGACGGTAAAATCGAGGATGGAGGCAGAGGAATGCTTCAGGTGAGAATCAGCAACTCATCAACTCCATCAGTCCACAGCTGACTGTGTGTGTGTGTGTGTGTGTGTGTGTAGGTGGACTTTGCCTGCAGTCGGATCGGTGGGGGGGTTCTGGGTTCTGGTCTCGTTCAGGAGGAGATTCTGTTCCTCATCAATCCAGAGTTGATCGTTTCCAGACTCTTCACAGAGAAACTGGACGACAACGAGTGTTTGATCATCAGAGGTAAACATAGTATTTACAATAAAAGCGAAATAAGATAAAATATTTCTAATAATTATTAGAAGTAGGACTTAAAGTCTCCTCTGGTGTGTGTGGCCCTCAGGTTCTCAGCAGTTCAGCCGTTACTCTGGTTTCAGCGACTCCTTCAAGTGGGAGGGTCCTTATGACGACCCTCTGCCACGGTGAGAGAAGCAGCAGCAGCTTGATGAGTGATTTTAAAAGCGTTTGACTTGGTTCTGGTTCTGATTGGTGCTGATCTTTACAGAGACGAGTGGCAACGGCTGCAGAGGGAGATCGTTGCCATTGATGCTCTTAAGTACAGCTACTGGAGAGAGCAATACACAATGATCAAGATCACCAGGGAACTGAACAAGGTCAACGTCAACAAATAAACGTTTTCATTGCTCTTTGCTCCGTATGAATATATCTGGATGTTTCTACAGTGGATATGATTTAAAACTGCTTCATATTTGACTTCTCTGTGTCTCTGTTCTGTCCCTGAAGGCCTACTGTGGATTCATGGAACGTCCTGGACAGACGGAGCCGGCCATCGCCACGGGGAAGTGGGGATGTGGAGCGTTCAACGGAGACTCTCAGCTCAAAGGTCAACGGTCAACCAGTGATTTAAGAGTCAACGTCCCTGGTCCCAGAACAATCAACAACTAGGCCACATGTTGCTGTTGTTCTAGTTGCTGTTGTCGTAGTACTAGTTGTTCATCTTGTTAGTGTCGTTGTAGTTTTATTGTGATTACTGGTTGAATCCCAGCGTTGATGTAAACATAATGAATAATTAATGAGGTTGACTGTTGTCGTCTCTTCATGTTCAGCTTTGATCCAGTTGATGGCGGCAGCGAAGGCCGGCAGAGACGTGGCCTTCTTCGCCTTCAAAGACGATCGTCTCAAACACGACCTGCAGCACATACACCGCCTACTGGTCACAGAGGGAACTACACTTGGTGAGAGTCACCAGTGTCTCTCAACTTTCTGCTTTAGTTGTCAGATCAGGGTTTACTGGTCTCTAGTGTCCAGGTGTGAACACTGATCTGGTCTCTAGTGTCCAGGTGTGAACACTGATCTGGTTTCTAGATTCCAGGTGTGAACACTGATCTGGTCTCTAGTGTCCAGGTGTGAACACTGATCTGGTCTCTAGTGTCCAGGTGTGAACACTGATCTGGTTTCTAGATTCCAGGTGTGAACACTGATCTGGTCTCTAGATTCCAGGTGTGAACACTGATCTGGTCTCTAGTGTCCAGGTGTGAACACTGATCTGGTCTCTAGTGTCCAGGTGTGAACACTGATCTGGTCTCTAGTGTCCAGGTGTGAACACTGATCTGGTCTCTAGAGTCCAGGTGTGAACACTGATCTGGTCTCTAGATTCCAGGTGTGAACACTGATCTGGTCTCTAGAGTCCAGGTTAAACAGGTCCAGGTGTGAACACTGATCTGGTCTCTAGAGTCCAGGTTAAACAGGTCCAGGTGTGAACACTGATCTGGTCTCTAGAGTCCAGGTTAAACAGGTCCAGGTGTGAACACTGATCTGGTCTCTAGAGTCCAGGTGTGAACACTGATCTGGTCTCTAGCTTCATTCTCTTTCCTTACATACATCCTTCCCTCCTTCTTTATTTCTTCCACTTTTACAGATGATCTTTTCTTCATCCCTCTTCCTTCCTTTCATCCTTCCTTCATGTTAATTGTTCCACATGTTTTTTCTTTCCTCAGATAAACTGTATGAACTCCTGGAAGACTTCTGTGATGATCTACATAGACCCAACGGTTTTCACGTGGAGCTGTTTGAGTTCATCAGTAACAAACTGAAGCGTTCCAGGAGTCTCCTGTGAGGACGTCTGCTCCTGAATTTGCACTAAACTCTTGAAGGAAAGAAGCTGCATCTGTTTTTTAATCATTTTGTTTTTGTAGTTTCTTATTCATTTACGTGGCTGTTTACATGGTGATGGTGTCCCTCTAATCAGAATTAAACTGTCTCATGTGAACAACCTCAGGACGTTTGGTTAAACCTTTATCTCGATCAAAATATTTGTTAAAGTCTGATACTGTCGCAGGCTTCACAGTAGTGGTTAGCACTGATGCCTCACAGCAAGCAGAAGGTTCTAGGTTCTAATCCAGGCTGGTTCCTTTCTGCGTGGGTTCTCTCCAGGTTCTCCAGCTTCATCCCACGGTCCAAAGACATGCTGCTTAGGTTCATTGGTGATTCTGAACTGGCTGTAGGTGTGACCATAGACTCCAGCTGATGATGATGATGATGATGATGATGATGATGATGGTGATGATGATGGTGGTGATGGTATGAAAATAAATACATCCTTCAGTTCAGAGGGATCCCATCGTGTCTTCTTTCTGTTTTCTGTAATTTCAAGTAATCTGTCTGAGTCTGGGACATGAGGACGTTTTTGTTTGTTTGAGCGAATAAACTTATTCCACAGTTCCGTTAAACATGTGCGTGATTAGCTCAACGGGCTGAGGTGATTTAATTAAGGCAAACCCTAAAAATCTCTTCTTCTGGTCTAAAGTCATACATTCACTTACATACGTCTGTCTTGACGGCATCCATCACTGTAAACATGTGGTTGTCATGGTAACAGTGTTTGGTGGAATTGTCCTTTATGTTGAAGGTTTGTGGCGTCGGACGCTCACCGGCTTTCTAAACGGTCTGCGCAGGACGTGGAAGTAGTTGGCAGTTGAGCAGACGTCTTTGGATAGTTTCTGACGAGGTGAAGTGCAGTTTATGGGTCAGTCGAGATAACGCAAGATGTCATCGGTCTGTCCTTCACCGCTTACATGAAAACTGATGTCAAGGTTACCAGAGGCTGAATGTAGTCGTCCAATCAAAATCAAACGTCTAAAATTAATCACACATTCCGCATCTCATCAAATGAAATCTACTCTCTCAAACTGCATTCCACCCAGTAACAGAATAAAATCCTTCTGGATTATTAAATTGCAAATACATCCTGTGATGCTTCTATTTGATGTCGTTGGGTGGTACCCATCGTTCATTGGGTGTTTCAACCCTTATCCACATCACTTGATGGTGGGCCAGCAGTGGCCAAGTCACTGCCCATCTCCTCCTCCTGGTTTCCAGCTTAACTCCTCTCTCCAGTTCCATAACCGGCAAGAGGCCCTTTCTGGTGTCTCCCCCATCCTGTGAGCTGTTGTCCTCCTTTCCTGTCATTCCAATGGCTGTGAGCATTCTCCACACTGACTGGGCAGGGAATCCTCTACAGTCGACCTCAACTGGGAACAGCTGTGCCTGCCATCCTTTCCCCTTGCAGTCATGCAGAATGTCTGGCACTCTTCCTTCCAAAGGCCTGATCGCACCCCTCTTCCCATGGGACTGTAACTTCAATGAGGATGATCTTCTTCGCGTTTTCCGACCACAGTACCACATCCGGCCTCATTAGCTCAGACTTGTGGATGAGGAGTAGAGATTCTGGTGGTAATCTGGAATAAATCCTTCCTCTCGGAGCATGTCTGCTCCACGTGGAGTAAACATCTGGCGAGGGACAGAATGGAAGTAGAAAAAACAAGCAGTTGGAGATGTTGGAGACATCTTGAACATCTTCTAAGTCTCGACACATTCAGGGCTGGACACTGACATGGAGAAGGACATACTACTACACTACCTCTTCCTCCACCTCCTTGTTCTGTGTCCTGTTTTTCTACTCTTTCTCCCCTTCATCTTCTCATCCTTCTTCCTCATTCTTTCCTCTTCCTCCAACAGTCCTGCACTAAATCCTCCTCCACGACTGTTTAAATGTTCAGTTTATGTTGAAACTGTTTCAGAAAGGTGGTGGATCAACTGTGGTGTGAGTGAGAGAGAATTTACAACTTGTTCTAAAATATGTATCATCTCATGACAACGGCCTCCACATTGTTGAAGTACGATTTGAGGCCACTTAGATAAGTTGGAGTATTATTATTATTACAATAATTACTGCAAAATATTAAAAAATATTTATTTAGTTTCTGATATGAACTCAAACATCTGGGTCATCATTGCACATCTGTAGGAACCTTTCAGGGTGTGCAGACGTGATTTGTAATCAGTAAAATTGTTGTTACAGCAACGCACCATGTTGGCAATAATTTGCATTGTGTATTTTAAAATGTTCTACGTCTCATATTCATGCAAAGACATGAAATAACGAACTTGATTTGGTTTAAGAACGTTAGAAATAAATGTGTCAGATCGCGTTCCTACCATTCCCTCCATGCCGTGAGGAAGCAGCAGCACGATGCCGTTCTGTCTGACCCACTTGGCCTGGCCTGAGCTGATGAACTGATCGATGATGCACTGAGCCGTGTTGTGAAAGTCTCCGAACTGGGCCTCCCACAGGACCAGCGCACTGGGACTCGCCATGGCGAAGCCCAGTTCAAAACCTGAGGACAGGAGGAACAAACACAGACGGAGTGATGCAAACATCTCTGGAGGGTTTCTCATCAAGACTTCAGGCCAGAAAAAGCTTTAAACATACATTCAGGTGATGCTGGTCACATCTTCAGTGATGTTACCTGGGGTAATGGAGTGTTTCGGGTCTTTCAAACATCATACACTCTTTCTTCCAGGGTTGATCAGGCCCCAGCTTGTGTCCAGGCATCGTTACCTCATTTCAATTGCTTCTCCAGGTCAACTTTCAACTGTGGCATGTGGCAGCTGAGGCTGTGCTCAAGGGGCCCCCTTCTTCAGGCACAGGATGCAGGCTGGTGACTCCATCATTCCCCAGCAGAACAGGTTGGATGGGCTTGGTAGTACACCGTAGACAGCGTGGATTAGGAATCATAAACGATGGGGCTCAGCCTTCCACAACTCCGTCCATGAGACTTTGCAGTCTGCTGTCTGCTCCCATCTTGTCCAGGCTCCCTGTTGCTGCATTCCAACCATCCTCTCGTCCGCTCCTCTTCTATCTCTTCCTGCACCAGTGATCTCCTGTCCTTCTCTGCCTTGTCATAGCGAGATGTTGTACTGCTACCAAGGCCTGCTCTTCCATGAGTCACTGCACCCACTGTGACTCAGCTGACCTTGAACTCTTCGTTCAGGTTGCCGATAGGGAGCTTCAGCTTGTTGTCCGAGGTAGACCCAGCCATTTCTGTAAGAACCTGCTGACTCTCCTGTCAAAGCCCATGATGGTGGAGACTGGAACCTCGTAGATCACAGGTGGCCAGAGAATCTTTGGGAGGATGCCATGTTGGTATATCCAGGCCTTGAACTTGCCAGGAAGGTCTGACTTATCCATTGCATCTAGCCAGGCTTCCAGCTCAAGGTTGGTCGCACGATTGGCTGCAGTGTCCTTCAGGCTGCAGTCGAATACCTTTCCCAGGCTCTTCATTGGCTAACTCTGTAAGGGGCAGGATCTTGGTAGTTCCAAGCCCAGGTGGTCATTTCTTCCAGACCATTCAGGACCCACCTGCTCCCTGGGACGTGTGGTGTTGTCACCGTCACGTCATCCATGATGGGCCTAATGGGCGGCTGGCGGACATAGGATTTGGTGAAGGGACCTCTGCTAAAATAATATTATAATAATATTATCCTTAGAGTTTCACAGGACACACATTTTATTTTATTTTATACTATTTTAAACATACTTACAGTATTTACATATTTATAAGTCATAAAAACATGCTACATTTATTTTCACTAAAGAGAAAAAATATAAATATTCACATTTAAGAAGCTGGCAAAGTCATTTTTCTTTCATTTTTCCTTGTAAAGTGATAAATAATATAAGTGTAAGTCCCAGTAGCAGAGTCTGATCTAATGTAGACGTCTAAATAAATGAGGCCAGTTTTTGTTTCTCTCGTAATGAAAGTTAAATCTCTGAAACACTTTCACTTTCACTTCAAACTCAACCTGAGTCCGTTTGCTTCGTCTCAGTGGATTTTTATATCGATGAACAGTTGAATATAAAACCAGTAAAGTCTGAACCAGTCTCTGTGAAAGGTGAGTCAGCTCAAACTCTGTCTTTTCTCTTTGGTTCTTTGTTTGTTTGTTTGTTTGTTTGTTTGCGTAATTTCGTGCGTAATGGCACCGACACCTAAAACCTGGAACTGCTGCGTCAGAGTTTAGTGAGGTGAGTTTAACTTGGAGAGAAATCTGCTTTTAGTTGAAATAAAAATAAAGGACAAAACAGAAAAGATTCCTCCTGAGGACGAGGTGAACACGGACACTTAGAAATAAAACACATAGAAACTATTAGAGCTAAACCAGTGAATCAAATCAAAAACAGACATATTGAAAATTAAAAGTTATC
The DNA here is from genome assembly GCA_005024645.1 of Planiliza haematocheilus. NCBI lineage: Eukaryota > Metazoa > Chordata > Actinopteri > Mugiliformes > Mugilidae > Planiliza > Planiliza haematocheilus. Next base: position 57,552 of record SRSE01001361.1, on the reverse strand, counting down.
TATTATCACTGATAAATGACATTTAAACTATTAAGAGTCAGTATTGTACCAGGTAAACGTAAATAAAAATAAAGAAAGGAAAATAAGGAAAGCACCATGGCTGTTTGTTCTGTTTTTAATGCTCCTGTAGCGCCCCCCCAGAGGACAGGAGGCCACCATCATCACCTCTGAATGCTAGAGGACAGTCCTCCAACCGGTCACAATTATCAGACATTAAGGGACTAATGTGTTCTGAACAAATTACTCAATCACTGGTAAATACACATTAAGCCCCGCCGCACAAATCTGATCCAGACCAACTCTCCTAGGAGACGGTTGTCCCCAGGTATTTGAAGTTGGACACTTTGTCCACTTCACCTCCTCGTGCGTGGTCGTCTCTTCCTGGTCCTTGGTCCTCTGGCATTGTCTCCTGCAGCGTGTCCTCTGGGGTTTGAATGCTGAGCAGGAATCAGATGTTTCAGGTCTGAGTCCAGGTCCTGGTTCATCCAAACACAAACTGATCCGTGGTTTAAATCATGATCGTACAGATGCTGAAGCAAAACATGAGAAACATCTGGAGGTTTAATCGTCTCAGATGATCAACCATCAGATTAAAGACTGTTATTCTGACACACAGCTGATTGATCAGCTGTGTGTCTTTATCTCCTCCAGAGATGGCTGGTAAACGTAACGACACCTCCCAGATGAGGGGAATCCTCCAACCTGATTCTCACCCGAATCAAAAGGAGCAGAAGGAGCCTGAAAAGCAGCAGAGCAGCAACAGCAGCAGGAACTGGGCCGCCTCCTCCTCCTCCTCCTCCTCCACCTCCACCTCCACCTCTCAACCTTCCACCAGTGAAAGTGTAAAAGGTAAACAGCTGCAGGTAAAAGAGGAGAAGAAGAAGGTTGGTTCCTTCCACAGAGAGGTCACATCATCACTCTGCGAGCTGGAGGACCTGAAGCGACTTTGGGATTGTAACCAGAATCTGGGATCTCTGGAGGGCAACCCAACACACACCATCCTCATCCACGTAAGACTTTCTCCTCTCCACCTCCTCTCCACCTCCTCTACACCTCCTCTACACCTCCTCTACACCTCCTCTCTGAGCAAATAAAGTTTCTGTATTCAACGTCTTTTTCATTTCTTTCAGGTGGACCTTTTCAACCAAGGGGTTGGAATCATTCCTTATGAAGGGAGAGACGTGTGGTCCAGTGACCACGTCAAGATGCCGTGTTCACAAGTAAGAATCAGTCCATGATCAGCTGAGTAGAGATGAAGAGTAGAGATCAAATCCTCTCTGAGCATCTGCTCCACATCTTTAGAGAGACAAGATGAACCAAGATGGAATCAATGTGGACAGAGACGTTGGAGACGTGGAGACATCTTGGTTCATCTTCTAAGACTCTACACATTCAGGATATGGAGGAGGACATGAAGGAGGACATGGAGGAGGAGATGGAGGAGGAGATGGAGGAGGACATACTACTATTCTACCTCTTCATCTTCTCATCACTCTCATTCTTCTTCCTTATTTTCCTTCTTCTTCTCCTCACCTTCCTCCTCCTCATTTCTTCTCTTCCTTCTCCTCGTCCTCCTCCTCCTCCTTCTCTTCCTTCGCCTCGTCCTCCTTCTCTTCCTTCCTCCCCTCGTCCTCCTCCTCCTGTTCTATTCAGTAGATGTGCTGCTCCTCTTCATCAGTGATTAATGTTCTGATGTGAACACACATATCTGCTGACATTATTTTATGTTAGTCTCCATGGAAACGGTTAAATCCTAAACCATCATTTAATTATAATTAATCTCCCTCTATTCTCCAGGCGGCAGATCCTAACTCCCCCCAGGCGTCGAGGTGGAAGCAGATCTCCAAAGAGTTGAAGAGTCTGGCCTCTAAGAAAACAGCGAGCGCAGACGATGTGAAGGTAACGCTGTTAGCATCTGTTAGCATCTGTTAGCATCTGTTAGTGAAGGTAACGTTCAAATCTCACTCTTCCTCCGTCACCAGAAAACCATCATGAAATACAACCCCAAGTATAAAGATCAGTGGAAGTTTGACGCCCTCACCACCTTCCTGAAGGTCAGTGTCTGAATCATCAGCTTGTGTCTGAACTCGATGATAAAAACGTAAATGTTTGTATTTTCTCTGCAGTGTGACGCGAAAAGAGAAAACCACTTCAAATCACTGTTCCCAAAGATCGCTGCTTTGGCCTTGAAGCTTCCAGAGACAGTGATGAAGGTACCACTGTTAAAAATACACAAGGACACACAAGAAATACAACCCGACAAACTGATGTAGAGAGAGAGTGTTTCCATCTGGTTCCTAAATGTGGATCATGTCTCCAAGTCACCAAGCAGCTGTTGATGGTTCTGATCCAGTGGTAGGTAGAGATCCATTAATATTCTACTGACCACATGATGGCAATGCTGCTCATTTACAGACACACACACTGAGATCACATCTACAGAGCTGGCTGGGGACGCATGTGGAGACACAGGGACATTAAGACCAGGTGTTTTAATCAGTTGCTGGAGTAGATTTAGTTGTTGTTCTTATTGTAGTTGTTGTTTTAGTCGTAGTTGCTGTTGTAGAAACTGTAGCTGTTTGTATTGGAGTTGTTGCTGATGTTATTATTGTCGCTGTAGTTATTGGGTTTGAGCTGTAGTGGTAGTAGCGGATTTTGTTGTTGTTGTAGCTGTTGTTGTCATTTTGGCTGTAGTTTTCATTGTTATATTTTGTCATAGTTATAGTTTTGCCGGTTTTTTTTTGTAGTTTTTACAGTTATAATAATAACATCAACTGTAGTTGTTGATGTTATTATTGTAGTTGTTGCAGTAGTTTTGTTGTTGTTGCAGTTAATGTAACAGTTAAGTTGTTATCACAGTCGTTTCAAGCCAGGTTGCTTCTCTTTGGCAAAAGTACAAGATGTCACTGATGATGATGATGATGATGATGATGATGATGATGATGATGATGATGATGATGATGATGATGAAGAGTGTCTCCATGTTCTCAGGCCATTCCGTTGCTCCAGAAAGGACGCTCAGCAACCATCACCCTGTCCCAGGCTCAGATAGCCTGTTTGCTCGCCAACGCGTTCTTCTGCACCTTCCCTCACCGCAACACCTCCAAACCTCACTCCGAGTACGGCAACTACCCAACCATCAATTTCAGCAGGTCTGGGAGTCAACTCTTCTTCTAGTTGAGGCAACGGTTGCCTCCATCCTGATGTTAACTGTTGTCTCTCTGCATTCAGTCTGTTTGTAGACTGGTCTGAGAGGAAGCAGGAGAAGCTGAAGGCCGTCATGCATTACTTTGACGTGGTGACCAATGAGAGTAAGTTTCAACCCGATTACTGTCTGTTGGAAACGCTCCTCCATTAAAAGTTTACGTTGTTTGTTGCTTCTGCAGAGACTCAACTCGACGGACTGGTGACGTTTCACAGACGCTGTCTCACAGACGCCAGAACTCCAAAGTGGGAGAGGTGAATTTAATCAGAGAAAGAATTAGTGCTGTAGCCCAAACCTCCAGTTCATCACAGATGACTTGTTAGTTGTTGTAGTTGATGTTGCTGATGATGTTGTTGGAGATGGAGTTGCTGATGTGGCTGGTCTTGTGAATGACGTTGGGTATAGAGTGGTGGCTATTGTAGTTGTTGTAATCGTATTAATTGCCTTAGTGGTAACAGTGGTTGTTGTTGTTTCTGTAGCAGCTAATGTTGTTGGTGTAGTTGTAGTCGTTGCTGTACTTGATGTTGTTGTTGTTGCTGCAGTTAATGTTGTACTTGCTGTTGCTATTGTTATGGTTGACGATGTTGTTGTAGTTGATGTTATATTAGTTGTGTAACTTGTGTTGCTGTAGTTGATGTTGCTGCTGTAGATGTTGATGCTGAAGTTGATATTGATGTTGTTATTGTTGATTTTGTTGTTGCTGTTGTTGCTGTAGTTGATGTTATATTAATTGTTGTAGTTACTGTAGTGTTATAGTTGCTGTTGTCGATGATGACTGCATTTGATGTTGCTGTAGCTGCTGTAGTTGATGTTGATGTTGATGTTGCAGCTCTAAGGAGAAGCTGAAGAAGTTGTACGTTACCTCAGACGGTAAAATCGAGGATGGAGGCAGAGGAATGCTTCAGGTGAGAATCAGCAACTCATCAACTCCATCAGTCCACAGCTGACTGACAGCTGACTGTGTGTGTGTGTGTGTGTGTGTGTAGGTGGACTTTGCCTGCAGTTGGATCGGTAGGGAGGTTCTGGGTTCTGGTCTCGTTCAGGAGGAGATTCTGTTCCTCATCAATCCAGAGTTGATCGTTTCCAGACTCTTCACAGAGAAACTGGACGACAACGAATGTTTGATCATCAGAGGTACGACGAAGCTGGTCGGGTGTAGAAAGATCAATGAGTCATTTCTAAAATAGTCTGAATATAAACATAGTATTTACAATAAAAGCAAATTAAGATAAAATATTTCTAAAAATCATTTAAATTAAAACTTAAAGACAAAAATTAAAGTATTAAAAAAGATTTATTACAGTTATTGGTGTAATGTTCATTCGTGATTAAAGATATTTAATAAAGAAAATAGAAAAATAAAATAAATACTTCAAACAATTGCATTAAAGTTCATATAAAAAATCAGTTAGGTACAGAAATAAAATAAACATAAATAAAATAATAAATAAACGATAACTTAAACTTTAAATCTAAAAATAATATTCAAAATGAAAATAATGATTAGGTATATAGTTTTATGTAAAAAAATACAATACAATTAACAAACTTAGGCCCGTAGTAAGAGCTGACTGCTCACTGCTAATAGAAATAATTATTAGCTGCATTTGTCCAACAATGATAAACTTCTGCTCCACTTCCTGGTTTCCTGTTGGTATCGGAGTTGACCCCGGTCTCCTCTGGTGTGTGTGGCCCTCAGGTTCTCAGCAGTTCAGCCGTTACTCTGGTTTCAGCGACTCCTTCAGGTGGGAGGGTCCTTATGACGACCCTCTGCCACGGTGAGAGAAGCAGCAGCAGCTTGATGAGTGATTTTAAAAGCGTTTGACTTGGTTCTGGTTCTGATTGGTGCTGATCTTTACAGAGACGAGTGGCAACGGCTGCAGAGGGAGATCGTTGCCATTGATGCTCTCAAGTACAGCGCCAGGACAGACCAATACACAATGACCAAGATCACCAGGGAACTGAACAAGGTCAACGTCAACAAATAAACGTTTTCATTGCTCTTTGCTCCGTATGAATATATCTGGATGTTTCTACAGTGGATATGATTTAAAACTGCTTCATACTTGACTTCTCTGTGTCTCTGTTCTGTCCCTGAAGGCCTACTGTGGATTCATGGAACGTCCTGGACAGACGGAGCCGGCCATCGCCACGGGGAAGTGGGGATGTGGAGCGTTCAACGGAGACTCTCAGCTCAAAGGTCAACGGTCAACCAGTGATTTAAGAGTCAACGTCCCTGGTCCCAGAACAATCAACAACTAGGCCACATGTTGCTGTTGTTCTAGTTGCTGTTGTCATAGTACTAGTTGTTCATCTTGTTAGTGTCGTTGTAGTTTTATTGTGATTACTGGTTGAATCCCAGCGTTGATGTAAACATGATGAATAATTAATGAGGTTGACTGTTGTCGTCTCTTCATGTTCAGCTTTGATCCAGTTGATGGCGGCAGCGAAGGCCGGCAGAGACGTGGCCTTCTTCGCCTTCAAAGACGATCGTCTCAAACACGACCTGCAGCACATACACCGCCTACTGGTCACAGAGGGAACTACACTTGGTGAGAGTCACCAGTGTCTCTCAACTTTCTGCTTTAGTTGTCAGATCAGGGTTTACTGGAAACTTTCAGAATTATTAACGTAATTCTAGTTTCAAATATTAAACCCTGCACTGTCCTGGGTCACATTTAATCTGGTCTCTAGAGTCCAGGTTAAACAGGTCCAGGTGTGAACCCTGATCTGGTCTCTAGAGTCCAGGTTAAACAGGTCCAGGTGTGAACACTGATCTGGTGTCAGTCCACATGTTGAGGTGGTCTGGGACACATGTGACCTCATTCCTTTGGTGTGAACACACAATGAGTCCTGGGTCACATTAAAGACCAGCTACTCACCAGGTCTGATCTGAGGAAGAGGAGGAGAACTCATTCATTCATCCACTAAATGATCACATGAATCAGTGACGTCTGTTCATTAGTGATCAGAGACTTTAAAATATTCCTTTATTTCCCTCCTTCCTTTCCTCTTCCCTTATCTCTTCCTTCCCTCCTTCTTTATTTCTTTCTTCTATTACAAATGATCCCTCCTTCATCGCTCCCTCCTTCCTTCCTTGCCCTCTTTCTTTCTTCCATCCCTTCTCTCCATCCTTCCATTTCCCCTTTTTCCTTCTTTCCTTCCTTCCTCATTCAACCATTATTAGAACTGATCATGTTAATTGTTCCACATGTTTTTTCTTTCCTCAGATAAACTGTATGAACTCCTGGAAGACTTCTGTGCTGATGTACATAGACCCAATGGTTTATACGTGGAGCTGTTTGAGTTCATCAGTAACAAACTGAAGCGTTCCAGGAGTCTCCTGTGAGGACGTCTGCTCCTGAATTTGCACTAAACTCTTGAAGGAAAGAAGCTGCATCAGTTTTTTAATTATTTTAACTCCGGCTTCCTCCCACGGTCCAAAGACATGTTCATTGGTGATTCTGAACTAGCTGTAGGTGTGATCATAGACTCGTGGTGGTGGTGATGGTGGTGATGATGATGATGATGATGATGATGATGATGATGATGATGATGATGATGATGATGATGATGATGATGATGATGATGATGATGATGATGATGATGATGATGATGATGATGATGATACAGGGTGATAACAGTGATCTATGGCAGCGTCTAAACTGCCTGGAAGACAAATCTCAGGGTGAAACTCGCTGAAGCTTCCTGCTCTGATTGAAGCTCATTTATTAACGTCTGTGGAAATTAAACATTTAGTCTTTACTGATCGTCTGCTGCTGCTGATAATAAATGTGCATGGATACAGACGTGTAGAAAATAAAAAACTCCAACAGCAGAATTCAACAATCTTTAATAAAAACATGCAGCGCTGTATGAAAATAAATACATCCTTCAGTTCAGAGGGATCCCATCGTGTCTTCTTTCTGTTTTCTGTAATTTCAAGTAATCTGTGTGTTTGGCACCTGAGGACGTTTTGTTTTTCCGTGGCGAGGACGGCCGAGCGAACAGCGGAGGAGACGATAGATAGAGAACTGAGATAAAACTGCAGAAACACCTTTACAACACTCTTCAGTTTTTTTTTGTATTTTCTTTAAAATCACGATTCTAAAATATTCTCTTCGCGTTGCGTCGGCGCAGTCTGAACATTCATCATTTATTGATCGGTCTGATAATTAGTTAAAACAGATCAAAACGTGATTAAAGTCAAGTTTAAACGCATCTGCTCTCAATAAGAATAAACCAGCGTCAGGTCCGAACACGGTTAGCTTAGCTTAGCATAAACACTGGGAACAGGTGGAAACAGCTAGCCAGTGTTTTATGCTAAGCTAAGCTAACAGAATCAGATCAAGAGTTCCATTAAACATGTGCGTGATTAGCTCAACGGGCCGACGTGATTCAATTAAAGCAAACCCTGAAAATCTCTTGTTCTGGTCTAAAGTCATACATTCACTTGCATATGTTTCTCTTGACAGTGTCCATCACTGTAAACATGTGGTTGTCATGGTAACAGTGTCAAGCGTCTTCTTGAAATCGCCCCCGAGAACCTTAAGTCTTAAAACGTCCCAGAGAAAGCCTCCAGGTGGAAGGCTGTGTCCAGGAGGCGCTGCAGCTCCGTCAGGTGGGTTTGTTTGTTGCCGGTGGCCGGAGCCGCTGCAGACCCACGACCAGCGTACCTACGAACATATTTACGCCAGAGTCAGGTACTGCAAGGCATCATGGGAGAGAGCGCGGGGAGGAAGGGAGGTCGGGAGGTCGGAGGAAGTCCTTAACGTTCACCTTTGTTATTTTGTTTCTGGGACTCGTGAGCTTGTAATGGATCTACACAAAACCTACAGTGGTGGAAACTTTGTGCTAAGCTAGGCTAATAGTTTCCCTCTACTTCCTGTCTTTTAGTTAAGCTATATTAAAACACTTTCCCTCTGCTTCCAGACATTGAGCTAAACTAGATTAACGGTTTTGATCTCCTTCGAGCTTTTGTGCTAAGCTAGGCTAACACTTTCCCTTTGCTTCCAGCATTTTTGCTAAGCTAACAGTTTTCCCTCTGACTCCAGTCTTTGTGCTAAGCTAGGCGAACAGTTTTCCTTCTACTTCCAGTCTTTGCGCTAAGCTAGGCTAACACTTTCCCTCTGCTTCCAGTGTTTTTGCTAAGCTAGGCTAACAGATTCCCTCTGCTTCGAGTCTTTGTGCTAAGCTAGGCTAACAGATTCCCTCTGCTTCGAGTCTTTGTGCTAAGCTAGGCTAACAGATTCCATCTGCTTCGAGTCTTTGCGCTAAGCTAGGCTAACACTTTCCCTCTGCTTCCAGTGTTTTTGCTAAGCTAGGCTAACAGATTCCCTCTGCTTCGAGTCTTTGTGCTAAGCTAGGCTAACAGATTCCCTCTGCTTCGAGTCTTTGTGCTAAGCTAGGCTCAGTCTTTGCGCTAAGCTAGGCTAACACTTTCCCTCTGCTTCCAGTGTTTTTGCTAAGCTAGGCTAACAGTTTTCATCTACTTAGAGTCTTTGTGCTAAGCTAGGCTAACAGTCGACCTCTCCCTGAGCCTGACCAGGTCAGTCTTACCAGACGGGGCGTGAGTTTCCGACGGTGGTGGAGATGCGTGGCCTGACGTAGTCGTAGTATCCCTGATTCTTGTGCTCCTCCTGACACCAGACCAGATCAGCGTTCAGGTATCGATCAGCCTCTGCTTTCACCAGGTCGAAGGGGAACGGAGACAGCTGCAAAGACGGAAGAGTTTAACTTTTACCTTTTAATTTAGCACGTTAGCACTTTCTCAGAACATTCCCAAGTGGAACATGAATGACACATCTTTCTTTCAGTGATCACCGGTCTACGAGAGGTTCAGGAAGATTCATTCCCAGAGTTATTTCTCCTGGGAATATGTTGTGATGTGAGGTGTTTAAAGATCCACTCTTAATGTTTGATTTTACAGCCAGTTTGTTGTTGTTTTCTGTTTTTTTACATTGGCACGGTTTCTCCTTACGTGTCGCAGTCTGAATCTTTTAGGATTTTAAAACTCCTGTAGTGTGAGTTCAACCTTAAAGTTTCTCTTCTTTGTCATTTCACCTGTTCGATGCGGACTACAGCCACGGAGTCGTCCATGCCTTTGTTCTTTCGTTCCCGGGTGAGTTCATAGTAAATCTTGCCGGTGCAGAAAACGATTCTCTTCACCTTCTCTGGGTGGGCGGCTGCAGAGTCATCTGGGATTAGTCGTTTGAAGTTTGTGCCTGAAGGATGGAAAGAAACAAACAATAAGATAAAATGCACAGAGTTTAGTTTTAAGTGTCCTCGTGCTTTAAGAGTACTCACCTGGCAGCATGTCGTCAAAGCTGGACTTGGCCTCCGGGTGGCGCAGCAGCGACTTTGGAGTAAACACTATCAGCTGCAGAAGAACAGATAAAGAACACGGTGAGCGGCTTGAACTGAATCGTCCTTCACGCTGAAGGTTTGTGGCGTCGGACGCTCACCGGCTTCCTGAACGGCTGCAGGATCTGTCTGCGCAGGACGTGGAAGAAGTTGGCGGGAGTCGAGCAGTTGACGACGATCCAGTTACAGTCGTAGAGCTGCCGCATCGCAAAGTCTTCGGATAGTTTCTGACGAGGTGAAGTTTATGGGTCAGTGGACACATGAAAACTGATGTCAAGGTTACCAGAGGCTGAATGTAGTCGTCTAAGACTCCACACGTTCAGGGTTGGACACTGACATGGAGGAGGACATGGAGGAGGACATACTACTATTCTACCTCTTCCTCCACCTCCTTGTTCTGTGTCCTGTTTCTCTCCTTCATCTCTAATCACTCTCATCCTTCTTCCTCCAACAGTCCTGCACTAAATCCTCCTTCCCGACTGTTTAAATGTTCAGAGAGAGAGACTTTACAACTTGTTCTAAAATATGTATCGTCTCCCTAAGTCATGGCAAAGGCCTCCACAGTGTTGAAGTAAGATCTGGGGCCACTAGTAGTATTATTATTATTACAATAAGTACTGCAAAATATCTATCTCAGATATTTGTTTGATGTGAACTCACAGGGAAAACATCTGGGTCATCGTTGCACATCTGTAGGAACCTTTCAGGACGTGCAGACGAGTGCTCCGGCCCCTGAGAGAAGCAGGACAATGTTTTCATGTCAAGAGATCAGAAGTTTTTAAGTGGTACTCGTGATTTGTAATCAGTATAAATTGTTGTTACAGCAACGCACCATGTTGGGAATAATGTGCATTGTGTATTTTAAAATGTTCTACGTCTCATATTCATGCAAAGACATGAAATAATGGACTTGATTTGGTTTAAGAACGTTAGAAATAAATGTGTCAGATCGCGTTCCTACCATTCCCTCCATGCCGTGAGGAAGCAGCAGCACGATGCCGTTCTGTCTGACCCACTTGGCCTGGCCTGAGCTTATGAACTGATCGATGATGCACTGAGCCGTGTTGTGAAAGTCTCCGAACTGGGCCTCCCACAGGACCAGCGCACTGGGACTCGCCATGGCGAAGCCCAGTTCAAAACCTGAGCACAGGAGGAACAAACACAGACGGAGTGATGCAAACGCTTCTGGAGGGTTTCTCATCAAGACTTCAGGCCAGAAACACGACTCCTGCTCTGTAGATATGCAGGAGAAACACTTGTTCTTCTTCTTTTGTTATATTCCTGGTAGATCTGACGCAGCAGAGCCTCGTTTAAGCCTCTCACCTAGAACTCCATACTCAGACAGAGAGCTGTTGCAGACGGTGTACGGAGCTTGATCAGGGGAGATGTAGTTCATTGGGATGCAGATCCTCTTATCGACGTTCTGGTCGTGTAGAACGTGGTGTCGGTGGCTGTTGAATCAGAGACACAGTTCATGGTGGATTAACTTGTTCAGCATCTTTTTAAACTCAAATGAACTCTTATATTTAATATTTGAGCCCACATGTCCTGGCTGTGTTACCTGAACGTGCCTCTCTCCACGTCCTGTCCACTCAGACGTACATGGATGCCCTCTTTGAGCAGCGAGCCAAAGGCCATGTACTCCCCCAGAGCCCAGTCACACACTCGCTGGCTCACCATGTTTGCTCGTCCCTTCAGGATACGACTCAGCCCTGCAACATGAGCGCATGTGAGTTTAAAATGAATTCAGAGGACGCTGGGCGCAGACAGAGGACCGCAGAGAGCACCTCCGTGTATCGTGAAGTCTTCCTCCGGGACGGAGGCCGCGATGTTTCCGATGTGGCTGAGCTCCTCTTCGCTGATGCCGGTGGAAGGGCAGCTCATGCTCTTAGGCTGACCCTCCAGAGTGAAGAAACCTGAACGCACAGACGCAAGAAACCTTTTACTTTCCCACGTCGCAAACACAAAAACACGACTATGTCTGAGTTTAAAAACAGAAGCAGGGCTCTCACCAGGCCAAGGGGAGTCCAGCCAGTGTTTGATGTGAAGGATCTTCTCGTCTTTGGAGCGAGCATACGCTTCTTCACAGATTTTGTCGTAGCTGGCGACTTCCTCCTGAAATGCGACGGATTCAAACTGAGCATCGAACAAAAACCTTAAACCATCTTTATCTTTATTCTGATTTGAGTGAATAGACAGACATGACCTCCAGGATACAGTAAATACAACAACCCTTGAGTTGTATGATCACTAATCTGCCTTAACTGTGAGTTTCTCTGTTACATTTCATTAAACTGTTGTTCTACTGCTGTGGTGTACCTCAGGGTTCTGTACTGGGTCCTATACCATTTCGTTGGTACATGCAGTAAATTAGCTCCTCTTCAACACGTGATCTACATGTTGCCGTACCTCGTATTCTTGTGTTGTGACGACGCCTTCAGCGATGAGCTTTTCCACATACTTCTGCAGGACTCCTTTCTGCTTCTTGATGCGCTTGTACATCAGCGGCTGGGTGAACATGGGCTCATCCATCTCATTGTGGCCGTTACGTCTGAAGCACACCTGAACGTGGAGACGCAGACGTTAAGTCGAGTTTTTTTTGTTTCTGTCTAAAAAGAGCTAGGAAGCATAATCACAAACACCTAGTGGCCATTTGAGGAACTGCACTCATTATTTTATTTTTATCACTTGACTTATATTTAAGTCAATGTGGAAGTCAGAAATAAATTCGCAGCCCATCTATATTTACCAGATCTACGACGACATCTTTGTGGAACGTGTTCCTCCACTCGGCGGCCACGTTGCACACGTACATCACGGCCTCCGGGTCGTCGGCGTTGACGTGAAATATGGGCGCGTTGACCACTCGAGCCACGTCTGTGGGGTACGGAGATGAACGAGCCATCCTGGGATCTGTGGTGAAGCCGATCTGTGCGAACGACAGCGATCGTGTTGGTTGTGTGAGACATTATACGTCATCAGGTGGTGCATTCAATGTATCATCAATAAAATACAAAATAATGCAATTAATTGGTAAAGTTTGGGCCTAGGGACCTATCCATCTATCTGTGCATCCATATCTATGTTACCTGGTTGTTGACCACCACATGTATGGTACCGTGGGTTGTATAGGACGGCAGGTCAGACAGATGGAAGGTCTCATAAACGATTCCCTGTCCAGCGAACGCAGAATCTCCGTGCAGCAGGATGGACATCACCTGAACAATTATTCACCAAACATTAGAAACAACCACAGAGATATGACGTCTGTCTGTAAGAACGTTAACCCGGCGTACCCTCTTCCCCTCGGTGTCTCCACAGTAGAACTGCTCAGCTTTGGTCTTTCCCTGCACCACCGGGTTCACCGCCTCCAGGTGGGACGGGTTCGCCACCAGCGACATTGTGATGTACTTGTCGCTGACCCGGTTCATCCTCCGGTGGTACATTCCCAGGTGATACTTCACATCGCCAGAGCCCTGAATGCAGGAAATATGAGTTAAAGCTCATCCAAAATAACAAAATAACACGACAAACCAAGACGAAACATGGGAAACTGGACTTTCTTGAAGATGATTCATTCAGGTTTTTAGCTCTAAAAGACTTTAGGTTTTAATCTTTAGGTTTTAATAGGAACGTCTGTGGGTAGTGTCCAACTGAAACTCTCAGGACGAGAGTCTGTTAACGACCAGATACTCATCTGGAACTGGATTTGTTTTCTTCGAAGAAGCTACCAGGAAGAAACCAGGGCAACTGGTTTCATTCTTATTTTATTTTTTACACACTACCTGGATGACTGGCAAAGAGTTAAAGCTTATAACTGCTCCTATATTTCTCACATATTCAGTCCTAATTATTTTCATGTGTTCAAACCTCGTCTGCAGCCTCTAACTTGGAGTCAAACTGGCAGAAGATTTGTTCGAGCTCCTTCCGGATCACGTTAGCCAGCACGTTCAGCCTTCCTCTGCAGAGACACAATAGAGTCTGATTGAATCTGCAGCACTAACTGTCAATCATCATGATGTCACATCCTGTTCAAAACTTCTCAGAATAATAGACACTTGAACGTACATCAGCATTATACCAACTACTCGAAAACACATTTGGAAAAACTGTATTTGATATGTTTTTTAGTTTGGCCCAAGCCCCGCCCACTAACATGGAGGGGGTGGAGCTTATGACATATACTGCAGTCAGTCACCAGGGGGAGCTCTACTTGCTTTGGCTTCATTTTAGAGGCGCCGTCATGGCTCCCATGTTTCCTACAGGCTTTGGTTCTGGTCCAGCAGTAGGTAGAGCTCTATAGATGGACGGACACGTACCTGTGAGACATTCCCATGATCACACTCTCTACTCCGCTCTGACTGGACTTGTCAATGATTGTCTTCAGAGCCGGGATGAGTGACTCGCAGCCCTCCAGCCCAAAGCGCTTCTCCGAAGACCACTTCCTCTGGAGAAACTCCTCAAACCTGCAAACAGTTGGCAGCATTGCTGAACCTGAACGCATCGTCCCACCCTCTCAGAGGAAAGTTTACCCTCCGGCTGCTCTGCGTTTCTTTCCACATAATTACTGAGGCGTGCTGAGGAATGTGAAGACAGACCTGGTGGATCGGATCATTCTGGCCAGGAGCGTCCTCTTCTCCTCCACAGAGAACTGGAGGACTCCTGGAGTCTCAAACTTCTCTCTGATCCACTGGCACTGCTTCACATCGTTGATGAACATGAACTCTACCCCGATGTGTTGACAGTAGGCCATCTACAAGACGAGAACGGTGAGACACTAAAGCAGATCTGGAAGCAGCTTTGAGAAGATCATCAAACTTTACATATTTCCAATTAAGACAGAAGAGGAGGTTGGTTTGAAGATACAGTTAGCTTAGCGTAGCCTACAGACCACTTTTCATTCCACTGAATTTTAGTTTTTCATCCTCCCTGGATTCTGGATTTTTATTTTGATATATTTAATGTTTTTGAGTGTTTGCATGAGTGTTACGCCGTCCTTTTAGGAAACTGTTCTAGTATAAAGAGAGTTTTGAGCTATTTACAGTATTTATTTTTGCAATGTTTTCTAAATTACACTTAATGAAGGTATAAAACCAAACAACTATCACTTCCCAAACTCACAATCTTAATCTTCTTTGCTTACAGGATCTGTACGAGTTAAACAAAATTAGAAACACAGGCCGAGATAATAAACAATGGACCAAGCTTCTAGTAACATGGAGTTTTGCATTTTTAGCATTTTCTTTTATTCTACTGACCACATGATGGCAATGCTGCTCATTTACAGACACACACACTGAGATCAGATCTCCAGAGCTGGCTGGGGACGCATGTGGAGACACATTTACATTAAGGTGACCTGAGGACGATGTGAAACTCTTACACTGTGCAGGACTCAAACACAGACTTTCCAAAGTGTTTTAAACTAAATGTAAACATTCAAGAAAACTGCCACGAGGCAACTTAATCGCTGAGATCTTAACCTCATCATTCCTACTTTAATTAACAAAGAGAAGCTTATCACAGGAAAGCTGATGCATCTTCATGTTTTACCTCAAGGCGACGTATGATCTCTCTCAGCGGCAAAGTGCTCTCGTTGCCGCCGATGAAGGTGGTTTTGGGAAGTCTGAAGACCTTGTCCAGGTCGCTCTCGACCAGCCCGTAGAAACCTGTGGTGAGCACAGCGACGTGGAGAAAGGAAGCAGATGGATGAAGAGAGAGCAGAGCAGGAGAAGGATGAGACCATGAAACGTAGACGCTGATGAGAAAACAGGAAAACATTTGAGATTTCCTAAAGTTTAACTCAGAATAATCTATGAGCTTCAGTTTGTCTTTAGTTCATTAATTCATGAAGATGTTTATCTTAATCTGTTGCTGTTTTAATAATGTTCAGACCTTTCTAAACACTGTACCTCTGATCTTTTATTTCATCATGTTAAATCCCATCTTATAGATTCTTAAGTCGTCTTTCTTCAACCGTCAATATTTAAATTCATAACTGGTAAGATCAGATGTTTGCCATATTTGCCTCTGACTTATAAAAGACATTGATATTAGTTTCTGGGCGGCACAGTGGAGTGGTGGTTATGACTGATGCCTCACAGCCAGAAGGTTCTGGGTTCTAATCCATCATCGACTGGTTCCTTTCTGTGTGGAGTTTCCATGCTCCAGCCCCCCGCCATCGCCATGACTGTCCAGAGGACAAGAAAATTAATGAATGTGTTTTTGTTTTGTTGAGGGAGTTGGATGGAAACTCCCGTTGAACTTCACAGGGCTGCGACATTTTTTTAAGTGGAGCATAAAACTTTATCTGCATCAGCCTCAGAACCGAGACGGGACAGACCACATTCTCAAAATGTCTGAGCGAACTAGCCGAGCGAGACCAGACAAGTCCCACAACACTTGTTTCAGATCGGCTTCTTATGTTTTAACTTAAAGCCGACGGCTGTTCTCTTGTCTTTGTTAATCTGTTTTCACTTTTCATTTGAAGGGTTTGGTTTAACGGGTCAGTAAATCAAACCCAAGCAGCTAAATGAAAATCATTAATATATTATTTATAGTTATTAGAAACTATAAATAATCTGGTTCTGGAGTCTCTGGTCCCGTCAGACGGTTAATGTGGTGATGAACAACAGCAAAGTGTCGGCCGTCGTATAAGTGAGATGTTTAGAGTTTGCTATCTAATCTGTTGTAAAAGACACTGTCAGGAAAATAACTTTAAATAATTAACAGATATTAAAGCGTTTAGTTTGCACTGGTTGAAACACGCGTCACAGTAAAATAAAGATGGTGTGATATCAGACTCATATTCTCTCTAAGTGTGTGCTTAATGATCTGACATTTAGAGTGATTATCTATTTAAATGATGTTTCCAGCTACACTTACTAACGTCACATGTAGACAAGCAAGGCGTTCATGTCAGGTTGTCGTTTCTTTACCATAAATTTGCAATTTGTAAATTTTCTTTTGCATCTTTCTTGACTTTCTTTGTCTTTTACGCTTCATCAAACACCGCAGGAAGTCCTGAGCTGTGTATAAGGAAAACACGCAGCGTGTCAAACAGCCAGAAGCAGCTGATGAGCAAACAGGACGAGAGCGGTGGGTTGGATTTGAGTCAATACTGTGAGGAGGAACCGTAGGAGGCATTACGGAGCAGCTTGTGTTTATCTACAGCCTGGGACCAAATAGAGATAAGGCGACGTGGAGCAGGAGGAGGGGCGGAGGGAGGGGGTGTATCTGTGTCTGTTTGAACGTCTGTGTCAGCAAATTAGTGCAGAGTGCTGAGGACGTTTTTTTTTTTTCCAATCCGATACGACGGAGTCAGCGCTCTAAGAGATCTTTAGACTTTCCTCCCGTCGCTCTGTGTTTTCTCTGACGGTGCAAAGCAATCGAGGCAACCCGCACAATCTGATCACCGGCAACATTTGAATGAAGCAGATAAGGAGCCTGGAGGAGACGCTTTAGAGCAGCGGTGTCAAACTTTACCTCAAGGGGCCCACATACGGCCCCAATCTGATTTCAAGGGGGCCGGGTCATAACAGTGTGACATGAATATCATGTTTGCTGCTAAAAGACTAATTAAGACTCATTTTATCAACATATTTCTGTTAAACTCTTCTATGTAGATGTTGTCACACTTCTGCTCCTGATCATTCCCTCTGGCGGTCCACTTTATGGCCTGCGAGCCTCATGTTTGACACCCCTGCTTTAGCGGACACCGAGCAAAGGTTGTCACACGCCTTCTTTCCAAGTATTACTACCACCCTGCAGGTTGATCTGCAGTAAACACCAGAGGACACCAGGCAGGGCCCACATCGCTCTTAATGAAGCACAGGAAACGAGTTTGAACCCAAAGCACCATGGGAGCATTAGTAGAGCCAGTAGAGAGGGTCTCGTCCTACCTGGAGCGCTAATTTTACGCATACGTTCGTTAAAGCAAGACAACTCTGCAGACACAAACACACGGGTTAAACATTGCACAGAGCGGCTCACATGTTCTTTTTTCGACCTCTGTGAACCTCAGCACACGCCGGGACAAAGCAGAGCAGAACAATGCCACGGCTAACTGTGGAAACGTCCCATCACCTGCTGCTCGGAGGCCCGGCCTTTTCATTAGGCACAATGAGAGTTTGCTGCAGGAATGCATAACACACACAGTTTCTAAGTTGTTCTGACTCTTTGAGTTAACAAACAGAAACACAAGCAGCTACGTGCTGTGAGATAAAAACAATAACAAGACACATTTTAATATCAACCTTCACATTTTAAGGCATGAACCAGTTCATTAGGCACACTGGTTATAAAACAGAACAGCGCTGCTCTAAATCTAGTCTAATCTAGTCAGCTTCAGTTTAAAAGCTGTTGTTTCAGCTGTGTCTTTATTGTGGAGGCTCTGGTTTGTTGTGTTGTCTATTATTTTGACATTTTAGTTGGTGCACTATGCTAAATAACTTTTAATATGAAGTAATTTTAGTGTAGGACTGTTATATTTAAATGGATTCAACAGTGTACCTAATGAACTGGCCAGTGAACGTATGAATGAACACACCCAGGTATGAATTTACCAGGTACTTGTTCACAGCTGTGGCTAACACCAGCATGCTAACATTAGCCTGCCAGGTGCTAACTTGGTTAGCTTTGTTAACTCAACTCAATGACGGCTAATCAGAACAGAGGGGAACATTATTCTCCTCACCAACGTTCTGGAAACCGACGGCACACGGAGCGTCGTCAAAGTCGACACAGCTGATGTCCAGAGGGTCCAGCTTGGCTATGTGATGGCCTCGTACCTGCACGAAGGGAAACGCCATCAGTGTGTGTGTGAGGATGCTTTGACGGGTTAGTCAACGTGTTTCAGGACATCAGCGTCTGTCTCTCTCTGCTGACAGCTTCCTTCAAGGTTTCCTAACATGTTAGCATGATCCTAGATGCAGACTGAGGTCAACGTTTTTAAACAGGCCGCTAGCTGGAGGACAGAACATGCACCCTGTCTGAGGCCAGTGTTTGTTTAAACTTTTTATCTTGAGAATTGTTTTATGATCCTGGATAGTGCACATCCACAAAAACGGCTACGAGAAGTTTTACGTAAGGGAAAATTACCACCAACCAATAATTTGATTTATTATCAATAACTTGCTCAGTGTCTCATGGTTTAGTTCAGCTACTATTAGCTGGGGAGGCTAGTAAGCTAAGAAGAGACTACCTGTCAGGTGGATTACCATCTCCACAGTGTACGGCACTGCTTCCTCTTTGCTTGTTTACCTGACCTTTGTACATACTAAGTAACTCTGCGATAGCACTAATGCCTCTGAAACTACTAATTAGCAGCTGACAGGGAAACGTGTTTGATGAGAGGTATGACCTCAAACATTCCCAGTGTGGCATAAATACCAAAGCTTTACCTGGTATGCTCTGATCAGCGTGTGCACTGCTAGATGATCCTCCACCAGCTTCTCTACGTTGGGCTGAGCCTGCACCAGAGCCTGGACGCTGGCCAGTCCCTGAGATGGTCCACTGAGGGGTGGAGGGCTCTGGTAGGCCGCACCGGGCGGAGCGCCGGCGTTGGCGTTACGGAAAAATATATCCCAGGACTGCAGAAGAAGAAGAACGAGTATAAACAAGCGTACAACGTGGATGCATGGAAGTGTTTGTTGTGGGGCAGTTAGTAGTTTTGTTAATAAACTAAAATTAACTCAAAAGCACAAATATCAACCTCATGGTGAAGATGGAGGGAAAGTTGGAGGTTCACTAAAGTACAATGAATGTCACTGCATATGTGCCTCAAATATATTTATTCTTTTCTTTATATTTCACAGCTACGTCCACAAATGTCCACCAACGGCCACCGTAGAAAGGTCAGGGCCAAATCATTAGGATGTATTATCAGGGGACCATGAATGTCACTGCTCAGCTAATAGTAATGTCACTAGAATGTGTTTCCTAGTCGTGTACGTGGCTGAGAAAAGTCCCAAATCCCAAAAGGCATCAGGAGTCATCCTCTCAGGACCATGCACATGTGATTAAGGCTTCATGAAAATTCACAGGTTAGTTTTTGAGACATTTTAGTCTGGATTAGGATGAATGACCTGCATGTATACCCGTGAAGAAAAGACACACCAGAGGTTAAAGCTGCATCTATCCAGAGAGGACAGTAATATTATTATTATTATTATTATTATTAGGAAATGAGTGCAGCATGTCTACAAAGCTAACACTGGATTCCCACACGTGTGTGTTCAGACCGCCCATCAACAACCCTGATGTTCTGCACACGATGTTTGTTTGAACTTTTTTTTTTTACGACACATAAATGTGAAAGTCTGCGTCCGCGGGTTCAACGTTAATCCACTTATCAGCTCCCTGACTGTAAATCTGAGTTGTTCCACTTGGCCCGCCAAAAGCAAAGTTTAAAGTTCCTAGATAAGCTCACGAACCTGGCAAACTTTTATCACGACTGGGGGGCTTTGTTTTTCTTTTCAAACTGAAGAGCGTCACTATTTGATTGAATCCCAGGCGGCTATTGTTCTGATCGCTGAATTGAAAAATAATGAAGTCATTTCTGATTTGGAGAAAGTTGTTGTGGAAACGGAGTTAGTCATTTAAATCAAGACCCTTAGACAATAGTTTTGAGTGTTTTTATGATCAGTTAAATCAATTTCTATTCTTCTGCTAGTGATTTAGAGTGTCCTAGTATAAGCAGTAGGCATTGTATTAATAATAACAGTAATCAATCATGCTGCGTTGAAGCTGGTGTTAAAGATCTGATCTGAGCTCTGAACCAGTTGTAACCAATCAAATGTGCTTGTTTCCGCAGCTGACGTAGCAGCACAGTGATGATGCAGCTGGACATTATGGAGCGTTTGTTACTCACACTGTGAACACATTTGTTGTTTTGAGTCATTTTTATGCAGAAATCTATGAATGACACGTAAATGTAGTGAACGACACATCGACGGAAACACTGGCTTTGAAATGAACCTGTCATCCTCACTGATATGTAATACTGGCTCATTTCCCTGAATAAACAAACACACCAGTACGTCATGTGTTTGTTTGGGTTCTCTTCGTCTACTGTCAGGACGTGTGTCACAGTCCGCTGGTGTTTTGAGTCATTCTTTTTGCAGAAATGTAGAAAAATCTACCAAAACACTTTGGTAAAAGCCTTTAAACATATTTAAAGAAGACATACTGTACCTTGTGCACACTCTTGGGATCCTCCAGCCACGCGTAGTACATCTCCTCTACATAGTTAGAGCTAGTGCCGTTAAGAAAAGGCTCAGCGGCCACAGATGAATTCAGGCGCCTCACACACTGAAACGTCCTATAGCTTCCTTTGACCGACACCAGTCTGGGCTGTGACGGCGCCGTTTGTGCGGCGGCTAAGGGCCGAAGCCTCGACACTGTAGTCCTTAAACGGTGCATGGCTGCAAATCAGCCACAGCTTTCCTTCGTCACCCAAAAGCTGCCTGCAGCAGAGACACTGTCCCGGGACAAGGAGGCCCTCCAGGCTCCTCAGCAGCTCCAGGCTCTCAGTCCTCCCTGACTGGATGAAACCGGTGAGGACGGCTGCTCCCAGTTTTGCTCTGTCTCGTGTCCTGAATGTCCACGGGACCCACTTCAGTCTAAATGTGGAGCCAAAGTAGTTTATATTTTAGTTAATGATACACCCGTAAACCAAGAAAACCTACAAAACGTTCAGCAAGATCCTTAATTACATATCTTATTTAAGCTATGCTGTATATGGTATTTATATATCTTGTATGCTTTCATACACATCTCCTTTATATTTACACATGACAACAACACGTCCCATGATAAGACGTAAACCAGCAGTAAGTTCCTTTACTTGTAAATAAGAAAGTAAAGTAGTTTTCTGCAGCTGATTAATCCACATTTTAACTAAACTAACTATATTCTCCATGTTTATTGTATTTAATGAACGTTTTTCCTTTTAGAGCAAATACGTGTCTAATGTTTCTGGATCTAGAGGAGACACAAAGGAACAAAGTGACTGGTTATAAGGAATCAGTAACTTGTGGTTTGTGTTTTTATTGACAAATAAATTATATTTAATTAGTCTTATCTGGGTAGATGATAAACTGTACAGCACAGCCTGAACACGGAGCAGATAAAGAAGCCTGGTTATAGTCCACGGTATTATCTGAAGGTTCATTTAGGATTTATCTGTTAAATGTCAGAAACGAGAGACGAAATATTGACTAAAAAATGTCTATTTTACTGACATGCACGAAAAAAAGCGAGAAATAAGTTTGTTTCTTTTACTTTTAAACTCATATTTGACCGTAACAAGAAGCTCTTCGAAGCTTTTTAAGAGTTTTGATGTTAAATTTTCTGCTCAACAACCGTTAAACTTTAAGATTTACCTGAGTTTAGACACGTTTGTCCTCATAACGACTGGAAAACAGACCGAAGCTCGACAACACAAACTGTGTTTTAGTTTTTGAATTAACCGTCGAGTCACGCGAGGAAAACCCACAAAGTGACCGCACGGTTAAAACGAAAGCTTAGCATTAAGCTAAAAGTTTATAGCTAACGTTTTGGTTTTTTTACCTGCCGGAGCTCGTGCGGCTTCTTCTTACTCCGCAGCGTCTCGTGCCGAGAAGCAAACTGTCCTGAGCGCGAGCTGGATACTAGTGTGTGTGTTCCTGTGTTTGTGTGTATCGGTGTGTGTGTGTTTGTGTGGAGCAGAGTTCCCCGCGAGCTCGGGCACTGTCCAATCACTCTGGTGCTGATCTACGTCACGACGGCGTGACGTCAGCACAAAAACAGTTAAAAAAAAATGAAAGTAGGAAAAACAAACAAACTGATTGACTTTAAACGGTGGTTAAATACCAAGTCGGATTATTTTTGTAACACATTTATTTTTTACTTTTTTGATTGTTTACAATTGTTTTTTACTTAAAATATTTAGTATTTTGGTTTTATCTATATATTTTTACGCATTTTTAAGGTAATTCAGCTGGATTAATCAAAAACAATGACAACAGATTAATTTCGTTTTTGCTCATTTCTGTTATTAATGTTTTCAGTTTCAACTTCCTTCATATTTTTTTTCAAAAATAATTTGATTTCTATTGTTTAGCATTTTTAAGCTAATAAAAGATAACGAGTATAAATTATATTAAAAGAATATGAGAGTATGAGAGATAAGAGGCTTCAAACATGATAAAACATAGCAGCACTGGCGTGTACATGCTTCTATTTTAAAATGGTTTCCCTCTCAGCTTTCACATTAAATTGTTGCCATACAGGACAGTCCTGCGTTCCAGCCGCCTGCTACCTCCTACTGTCATGTTAATGTGTGTTAATGATTTTGAGGCTTTGGCAACACAACTCCTCTGATCATGCAAATGAAGTCTTTGTGATACTAAAGACAGAGGAGAGACTTTAGCCCAGTCTTCAGCGACAGAGTCACTTCATTTACGGTGAACGTTAACCTTTGTCCTCCTGACACTGATTACGTAAGGAGCAAGTCGATGAACTTCTTGTCCAGATAATGTTAACGTCACTGTCAGGTCTCAGAGAGAGAGATGACCACTGTCCAGTGGTGGGAGAAGAGTCCAGCAACTTTATTGTAGCAATGTAAAAATACACAATTAAGATTCTTTCTTATAAAAACCATGTTTGCAACTGGTCCATACAAGTAAAACTCAATGATTAGTTGATAAACATGAGCTTTTTAGTCATGAAAGTAGTTGTTCATGAAAAAATACTCCAAATTTCATGTTTCCAGCTACTTAGAGATGCAAATTTTATTCTTATTTTTCCTTGATTTAAACAAAATGTTTAGGTCCAGACAAGATAAGGATTATGAACTTTGGACTTTGGGTGAATTTGTGACTTTTGCAGCCAGTACCTGAGTTTCTACAGAACAAACAATCAATCAAAGAATCGAGAAAACAGTCAGCAGACTTCTATATTACAGTATATAGCAACACCGAATATTAGTTGATTCTACGACATTCCAGTTTGAGGTTTTACAGTGTAAAAATGCACTGTATTTTATAAACATGTCACGTTTACCTCTAATGAAATTTTAACCTGGAACTCTATAAAAAGTTTAAATAACATTAAAATTGGGTGCAGGTATAAAACATTTGTTGTTGATTCTACTAAATTCCAGTATGATGGTTTGCAGTGTAACAATGCATAACATTTTTTGATCTTACTACATTTACATTTACGTTAAAATCTTAATCTTCTGCTCCGTTCATTTCATTTGTACATAAGCTGCATTATCTTGAATTCAAGTGACCAAAGACAAAACATTAGTTGATTCTACTAAATTCTGATTTAATGTTTTACAACACAGCGTGATGTCAAATAGAGATAAACACCAGTCTTAATATCTTTCTTTAGTGCAGTTAGTAAATCTTCCCTTCATCAGATAAAGACCGAGTCCAGCAGGAGGCGCTCTGCATTGTCAGTTTATTGTTTCACACACTGATTACATCGGATCACATTTCAATATTGATAATCATCTTCAGTATGAGTAAAATAAATAATAATAATAAAAAAAACAATGAATATTAAAACAGAAAAGCTTGGTTTTACATACAGTTAGTGTTTCTCAGTCATGAGGCTCTTTCAC
Organism: Planiliza haematocheilus; assembly: GCA_005024645.1. NCBI lineage: Eukaryota > Metazoa > Chordata > Actinopteri > Mugiliformes > Mugilidae > Planiliza > Planiliza haematocheilus. The sequence continues at coordinate 33,373 of SRSE01001361.1, read as the reverse complement.
CTACAACCCAAACCCGATACCAGTTAACAGAAGAAGGAGGAGTGGTTTCTGGAATAGATAATATTGATACTGAGCTGTTTACTGAGCTGATGAAAGAGAATATTGCACTAAGGTTTCAGTTTACATGTTCAACCGTCTAGCCTCCTAATTTAACGCCTGTTTTTCTGTCAGTATTCATCCAGGTCACGGTGAAACTAAAGCTCGGTTTCTTGAAGATGTTTCATTCAAGACTAAACGAGTTTAAGGTTTTTATTAGGAGCACCTGGAACGGACCATTTGTTAGCCCTCTGATTGGCCCGTTGTCCACCAATCAGATGGGCTCAGTCTGCATTGTCAAGTCTTCCTATGACAATATCTATGCAGGGGTCCATTCACAGAGACAAAACAGGCAACGTAAGCAACCGTTAGCAACTATGCTAACACTGGTAGACTAAATATTTACCAGTTTTCAGTTTGTATTTATAGTTTTTACGTGAAAACTGGTATTTTTTAAAAGTCTACTAATGTTAGCAGAGTTGCTAACAGTTGGTGACTTCCTCTAATTGACCCCTTGCTGGATTTCTTATTGGTCTACTGACCACCAATCAGAGGCCTCTTACTCTTTGTCAAGTCTTAATTTCCAAACTCTAGCAAGGTTAGCATGTGGTAGGATTTCCACCGGCTGTACCTGGACCTATCAACTGTAGTTTTTGAGCAATCGCAATTACAAGTTGCATTGCTGATAAAGTTTCTTGGTATTGAACGCTGTTCTGTAGACATGTAAGCTTCATTAGCGTTGAAACTTGTAGTTGTGTTTCTTCAAAAAAAGTTAAAAGCGTGCCTAGCAACAGTAACATAGGAAGTTGGGACTAGATGAAGAGTTGGAGCTCTCTGATTGGTGGTCAGCAGACCAATCAGAGAGCCAACAAAGAGTCAGTTTGAGGAAGTTAGCAACCGTTTGCTACTCTGCTAACATTGGTCGATTCTGGATACATTTCTGGTTTCCATTTTAGCAGAGTCATAATTACTGAACCGTTACCACTTTTAAAACATAACCACATATAAAAACTGGTGAGAAAACTAGAAATGTTCCAAAACAAAACACGATTGCTAACGTTGGCCACCTAGCCTCCAAACTATTTCTAGACTCTGTTGTTGCAGGTTTTTAATATTTTTCTATGAGAATGAACACTGACATGCCTGTTGTTTGTCTAACCCAGCAACGGTAACACAGGAAGTAGGGACTTCACAAAGAGCAGGAGCTCTCTGATTGGTGGTCAGCAGACCAATCAAAAAGCCAACAAAGGACAAATTAGTGGATGTTTATCAGATTAACCTGCTGATGTCGTGTTACTTCACCGTACTCAAACTATCAGAAAGACTCACACTGTGAATGGAGGTGAAACTTTTTGAGGACAGATATTAAGATTGTTCAGAGAGAGACCGTTTTAAAATGGAAAGGGACAAAGGACACTTCTTTGAGGACATTTTAGCAAGAGTTTGACCTCCAGTCACATCTCGACTCTTTCTGCTGATTGGAGCGCCGGTGAAGAAACATGACACCAGCAGGTTAATCTGATTTAACTTCCTCTAACCGGCCCTTTGTTGGCTTTCTGATTGGTCAGCTGACCACCAATCAGAGAGCTCCTACTCTTTGTAAAGTTCCGACTTCCTTTGTTACTCTTGCTAGGTTAGACAAACAGTAACCAAGCTGGGGTCCGCTCCCATAGAGAAACACTGAAGGCCTTTGACAGTAGAGTCTAGAGGTAACATGGAGGAAAGACAGCTAGCGTTAGCAACAGTGCTAACACGGGCAGGCGTCGGAAAAATGACCAATAATTGCTCTTATTCAACTTATTTCAACTGACTACGTTTGTCACGAGTAAAAATCTTGACTTAGAAATTTGATGTAAATCTTAAAAGGTCACGTCTTGTTGAGTTTTTCTCAGTCTTTGAGTTATTCCTCCATAAAGAGATCTGTTTTTAACTTTCTCACCAGTTTTCAGTTTGTATGTATATTTGAAAGCCTTTCATGAAAGAACCTATAGGTAAGACAGCTAACGTTAGGAGGCCGTTATCATGACGTGAGGCGATGATACATCATTTTAGAACAAGCTGTAATTTCAGATGTTCCTGTTATTTTGAAATTTCAGTCAGAGGACTAGGCTAAATTACTTTATTGTTTAATTCAATCTAAGATAAAGATTATTATTACACTGTATTAGAATGCATACATTAGCGTACCTAATGAACTGGCCAGTAAACGTATTGAATTCCTGGGCACTGTTGAGAGCTGCTGATTCAACTTTTCATTTTGGGGAGACGGAACATTTTTTGGAACAAGCTGTAAAGTCTCCTTCACTCAATGGGCCAGTTTATGAGGTACACCAGTGAAAACAACCTAATATAACAGCCCTGCTCTAAATCTGGTCTTCATGGAGGTTCTGGTGTTCAGCTTTAGTTTAAAGTCTTCCTTTTGGAGATCGTTGCCATGACTTGTGGAGATGATGCATCATTTTAGAACAAGCTGTAAAGTCTCTTCCACTTACTCAGAGCAACTAAACCCTCAAACGTCTTCAAGAAAACACGTTTTAGCTTCATTACATGCCCAAGAAATGCTCCTAAAACACAACTACAATCAGGAAAATGCTCCACAAACAGGAGGAACCGTAATGTTTGGAATAAGAGTGCAACATTAATGTGCATGAATCCGTTGGGCCTATCTCTCTGGGCTTTAACAAGCTGCAGAGTCTGATGACAAACTCATGAAAGAGCTAAACCGACTCGCGAAGCTTCAAACACAACATGCTGCGTGCAAAACAAGAACTCACAGACCCAAAAAAAAAGAATAAATAAATGAAATAAAAAGCGCAATAACAGGCAAAGTTACAGCTCGGATCATCATGCAGTTAAATACCATCGACAGCGTATTTGTAGTTAAGTCACCACGATGAGACTGGAAACAGCAGGATACTTATAGTTTCAACCAGTGTCGGTAGTTTACGTCAGCACACGGAGAATTTAGATAAGAAACGACGGTTAGCATGCCGCGGGGTTTTCACAGAGGCGTCGGTTCAGGGTCAACTACACTCCAGAGAAAGAGGGGATGAAACAAAGACATGAATATTATGGTAATTAAACACAGGTGGCGCTGTTTGTTTCAGCTTAGTCGTGCAGAAAGAACAGTAACGCAGGTCGGAGTCATGCTCGTCATAAAAAAGAATAAAAGGGTTAAGATGTCTCGTAAATATACTGTACAGTGGAAAGAGCACAAAGATGAACGAGGTGATTAATACGAGAAGTAAGGAGCGATGTGAAGGATGGAGGCGTCGTCCAGTCGTCCTCGTGGCTCAAGAGCGCCCTCTGCAGGTTGTTATTTTTTTTACGATGGGAGGGGGGCGGGGCGTTGCAGAGAGAGAGGAGCGAGGTGGTGCTGCAGAGAGCGTTAGGACGACCATGATCCAAAAAAAGTCCTCTAACCTACCCTCCATCTACCTGCTCCTCTCTCTCAGCGCTGATTCCTTTTCTGGGATTATTCTCTCGTTCCTCCTCTTCTTCTCTCCACCTCCTTGTGGAACCTGAAACACAGAGTTAGCGTCTGATTCACAGTGTGTGCTACGCTGGTGACGCTAGCTACTGCTTTTAAGTCTCACGTTCTACACCTGAGAGGAAATACCTCTTTATACCAGCAGCTGGCAGAAGACTGGATCCATCATTTACAAGAGGAAATGGGAAGAGCTACAATTAGCTTCCTAGCCTCCCAGATAAAAGTAGCTCCTCGTAGCTTCTTAGCTTCCCAGCTAACAGTGGCTCCTCCTAGCTTCCTAGGCTCTTCATTTTCTACTAGCCTCCTAGCTAACAGAAGGACCTCCAAGCTTCCCAGATAAAAGTAATGCTTCCTAGCTTCATAGTTTCCCAGCTAACAGTAGCTCCTCCTAGCTTCCTAGCCTCCCAGCTAACCATAGTTCCCCCTAGCTTCCTAGCCTCCCAGCTAACCATAGTTCCTCCTAGCTTCCTAGCCTCCCAGCTAACCATAGCTCCTCCTAGCTTCCTAGCTTCCCAGCTAACAGTAGCTCCTTCTAGCCTCCCAGCTAACAGTAGCTCCTCCTAGCCTCCCAGCTAACAGTAGCTCCCCCTAGCTTCCTAGCCTCCCAGCTAACAGTAGCATGTTGTGTGATGGTGGTAGCCTGGTGGTAGCCTCCCAGATAACCGTAGCATGTTGTGTGATGGTGGTGTTTACCTCATCCCTGCAGGGGGGCAGCAGGAGCTCCTGAGCAGTGGAAGTGTACGTTTTGCCACCGGCTGTCCCTGCGGTGCCACACCCTGGTCTCCTCTGATTGGTTGGAGCGGGGTCGCCCCTGGCCGTCCACGAACTGCGTCAGGCGGATGTAGGCGATGCAGGCGGCATCGTCTCCGATCATGTGCACGTGGGGGTTGAGGATGGTGGTGTGGATGGGTTTGCTGTTCTTGGAGAGGACTGACAGGAGAGAGAGACACCTGAACACACCTGAACACGCTAACAGCATGCCTCATACGTGATCATAACAGCACGCCGCCTTACGGTTGTCAAAGTAAAATCTGTGGAAGTCCATTCCCTCCACCAGATTCCCCAGCCCCTCCGGCTCGAACGAGGTCAGACCAGGGTCACAGATCTTCCTGGAAAAACAAATGAACCTGAAATCACCTGCACACCTGAGCTGAATGAGAGAACAACACACAGTCTGGTTTAACTGGTAATTTAACAGCTCAGAGATTAGATGTGAGATCAACTCCAAACACGGACTAACTCTGGATTTGGACTCATCATTATAGGTCAGGATGTTGAGTTATTGTTACTAACCTCTATCTCTGGCTGTAAATTTAACCTTTAATCTTGACTTTAGTGTCAAGTTTTCACTCATTATCTCGTCATTCATAGCTTCCCAGCTAACAGTAGCTCCTCCTAGCTTCCTAGCCTCCCAACTAACAGTAGCTCCTCCTAGCTTCCTAGCCTCCCAACTAACAGTAGCTCCTCCTAGCTTCCTAGCCTCCCAGCTAACAGTAGCTCCTCCTAGCTTCCTAGCCTCCCAACTAACAGTAGCTCCTCCTAGCTTCCTAGCCTCCCAACTAACAGTAGCTCCTCCTAGCTTCCTAGCCTCCCAACTAACAGTAGCTCCTCCTAGCTTCCTAGCCTGCCAGCTAACAGTAGCTTCTCCTAGCTTCCTAGCCTCCCAGCTAATAGTAGCTTCTCCTAGCTTCCTAGCATCCTAGCTAACAGTAGCTTCTCCTAGCTTCCTAGCATCCCAGCTAACAGTAGCTTCTCCTAGCTTCCTAGCCTCCCAGCTAACAGTAGCTTCTCCTAGCTTCCTAGCCTCCCAGCTAACAGTAGCTTCTCCTAGCTTCCTAGCATCCCAGCTAACAGTAGCTTCTCCTAGCTTCCTAGCCTCCCAGCTAACAGTAGCTCCCCCTAGCTTCCTAGCCTCCCAGCTAACAGTAGCTCCTCCTAGCTTCCTAGCCTCCCAACTAACAGTAGCTCCTCCTAGCTTCCTAGCCTGCCAGCTAACAGTAGCTCCTCCTAGCTTCCTAGCCTCCCAGCTAACAGTAGCTTCTCCTAGCTTCCTAGCCTCCCAGCTAACAGTAGCTTCTCCTAGCTTCCTAGCATCCCAGCTAACAGTAGCTTCTCCTAGCTTCCTAGCATCCCAGCTAACAGTTGCTTCTCCTAGCTTCCTAGCCTCCCAGCTAACAGTAGCTCCTCCTAGCTTCCTAGCCTCCCAGCTAACAATTGTTCCTTCTATCTCTAGCTGTAAATTTAACCTTTAATCTTGACTTTAGTGTCAACTTTTCACTCGTTTTCTCGTCATTTAAGTCAAATTCCAGTTTTTATTTACTGCTTCCTATGTGTGTCTTGTATAAATCACACATTTGACTCAGTATTTTACAGGTTTTGACTATTTTATCACATTTAGTCTGTAATCATGAATTACCAGCCAATAATTTTAATTTAGTAGATTAACTTTTGACTGTTTTATAATCCTTATAAACTTATAACTCTTTTATTTGCTTAATTCAGGTCAGTTGATGTTGATCTCCTTCACATCTATCGTTAAAACATTATTTTATGGCGTAGACTTTCCAGGTTTTAATTAAATTATTGTTTCGTTTTCTCTTAATTTTGTCTCCTGTGCCTGTTTTTTTGCAGATAAATTATTTATTTGACTCAGTTTTATCATGTTCTGTCCGTAATTGCTCTTATTTGACTTATTTCAACTGATTTACTGTTTGACACGAGTAAAAATCTTGACTTAGAAACTTAAAGTAAATCTCAAAATGTCACGTCTTGTTGATTTTTTCTCAGTATTTGAGTTATTCCTCCATAAAGAGATCTGTTTTTAACTGTCAGTCATTCTCTCTCTCTCTGTATATTATAACCACGTGTTCGTGCCGTGTGATTTAAACTCTCAGATTTCTGACTTTCTCTACTCAGAGCTGACATCTGACTTCCTCTTCCATGGTTTTATTCCAGTGTTTGTTCATTTCCTATAATTTCCCTTTATCCACCTCTCCACCCGCCCAGCTTTTATTCTTAATGGCACCGTGGGCAGAGAGAGGAGGGGGGGATGAAACAATGGCTGTAATTACTCTTTTAATCTTTTAATGCAACACATTAGCATGTCAATCAGACTAATGGTTCCCCCCGCCGCCGCTGATGGAGCTTCAGCTGCACTTTACTTTTCCCGCTCTGAAGAACAACAGAGGTGAACTCACGCGTAGGCCTCAAAGTCCCCGTTGTTGATGGCTTCGATCAGCTGCTCCGTGATCTTTATGATCTCCTGCTTGCGAGCTGCAGAGAAGAAACCGAAGGTGAGGATCACGCCAGAGGTCACGTTTCAGCCGCTGACCTGACGCTGGGGACGCTGGACGCGGGTGAAGGGGGGGGGTTACCACTCACCTGAGAGCTTGTTGGTCATGATGAAGCCTGGTCAGTCATCGCTCTCTCTCCTCCATGCCGCTGCACTCATCAAAAACTACTTCACTGCTACAAAATAAAAGCCTCCCTCATGTCTCCTGTCGGCATGTGAAGCTTCTTGAGCTCATCACGCTATTCTTGTCCCAGGCCCTTCAGATCAGATTTACTGTGTCCTTCTCCCGTCGCTTCCTCTCGACACTGAGAGGAAGGCTTAGCTCGCTCTGATTCTCCCCCTCTCCTCCCTCTCTCCCTCTCTCTCTGCCTCTCTCTCTGATTTATTTCTGCCTCTATTAAACACCTCCTCACTTAATATACATGCTTCACATTCAAGGTAAAAGCAGCCTGTAAAAGCAGCAATCAATACACCAAGCGGCCAGTTCATTAGGTACACTAGAGCATGCATTCTAATGTAACAGTCGTGCATTGCACCTTCTCGTATTCAGTGTTAGTTTAAAATAACTCAGAGAGACGTCGATTCATCCGGGTTTCCAGGAGATGATGCATGATTTTAGAACAAACTGTAAAGTCTCTCTCTTTCACTCACTGGCCAGTTTATTAGGTACAGCTGTTTGCAGAGTCTTCTGTTTGCAGACCAGCGTCATGATGCATCATTTTAGAACAAGCTCTCTTACTCCCTGAGAGCAAACACTCTAAAGATCTTACTTATTAACAGAGCTCACTGAGTCTAGGAGCTTGATAACAGGCGAGGCAGGAAAATACGTGGGGTCCCAGACCAGTAGGGGGCGCCCAAGGGATGACAAACTTTAAACTACAGCAGTGGCAAGTTAATACTGACAGTAGGAGACCTCATTCTTTAACTAAACCCTGTTACGTGTCGTGTTTGTGACTTTTAAATGTGATAATTTACAGTTAAAAAAATAAATAAATAAGAATGAAGAGAAGGCAAAGTCTGGAGTCTCTCTGTTGTGAAATGATTCTGCTCCTGTAAAGATCTGCCTGGCCAATCAGATTGTTTGGGGGCGGGGCTTAATGTGGTGACAGTGGTCATATGTGTCATCTCAGAAGACGTTACCAGACTCTGGTAAGAGTTAAGCTACGTCTACAGCTGCTAGCATTAGCTCAGTCAGCTCAGTCAGCTAACTGCTAGCAGCTAGCAGTTAGCAGCTACCTCATTCTGCTCACCTTTCACGTCTTCATCCTCAATAGTCGTGTTGCTGCTGTCAGACGATTCCTGCTGAGGACAGAGACAGAGACGCTGATCAACAAGAGACTAAGAAAAAATAAATGAATGAACGAATAAAACACGAACGAGAACAGATGTGCATGCACACAAACACGCAACACGCTACCGCCAATAAAATATATATAATAATATCAGACAGTGTGAGAATAAAACTAAAAAAAAACTAATTTATTGAATGAGTGAATGAAATTTGACATTAACAGTCAAACTCATTAGTTACTCAGTCACATTATGATGTAAATATATATATAATTTATTGGCCGGTAATTCACACATGAAGTAAAAACCTGAGTCAAATATATGATGTCAGCTCAGTAAACCAAGATTTTTATTTTTATTCTTCCAGTGTTTGAACAGTTTGGATCATTTCAACTTAAAATAAGTGAAAACGTGCAAAATACTGAGACAACTACATGATCTGGAGCATCAGTCAGAGTAAAATTAACTCATACATATCAGTAAATCCAGACTTTGATTTCTATTCTCTTAATATTTGACTAGTTTAGATCATTTTACTTATTTCAGCTCCAAACATTTGACTTATAATCACTATCATCGTTATAAATCATAGATTAGACTCAGTATCTGTCAGGTTATTATATATTTTCAGTTGAAATGATCCAAACTGGTCAAACACTGGAAGAATAAAAATAAAAATGTGGATTTACTGAACTCAGTTAATTAAATCTGACGCAGATCATTTATTAGTTTTGCAGGTTTTGACTTATTAGTTCAGGTTTTACTTTAAAGTCAAACTTTAGAGTCAGATTTAATTAACTGAGTTCAGTAAATCTGGATTTTTATTTTTATTCCTTTAATATTTGACTAGTTTCAACGTCATTTCAACTTATTTCAGCTTGAAACTTATTGCTTCATAAAGAGATCTCCATAGAGCCGTGACTATAACTCTCTCATGTATTTGACTCAGATCATGATAAATATCACGACCACGTCGTCGTATTGTCGTATCTCAGATTTCTGCCTCTCTCGACTCAATCTTTAATATACAAATAATAAAATCTACAGCACAAAGCCTGACGCCACCACCTGACCAGAAACACACACGGCACAGCTCTGCAGCACGGCCCCGTCTACGCACCGCACAACATTTATTCACCAACGAACAAGAGTCTGTCTGTGGAGACCAGGACCAGGTTTAAACGAAGCTGATCATCATCATCATCAGCAGCAGCAGCAGCAGCAGCAGCGTCTATTGGTCTGAACACAGAGCGGCTCGCTCCTGATATATATGTCATGCAGGAAGAAACACGACACAACGTCCTAGCAGGTGGAGGAACAGAGTAAAGGATGGAGGAAGAGATGGAGGAGGAGGAGGAGGAGGAGGAGGAGGTGGAGGAGGAGGAGGAGGAGGAGGATGTACCTTGGTCCCATCTACTGGATTATGGATAACAGTAGTCTGAGGCTCCTGGAGGGAGAATGGAGAGAAAAGAAAGAGGAGAGAGTGGACGGAGGAATGAATGTCTGGTGATGATTTAGAGGACGTTTCATGGTGAAGGATGATTATTAAACTCTCTCTCTTTCTCTCTGTATCGTCACAAAATAAACTAAACCGCTTAAACGTGTTTCCACTCCACACTTCTATTTTTGTTTTAGGCCGAATGTCATTTTTATTTCCTTTGATCACTTCCTGTTTCTCTCTTCTCTAGACCGAAGCGGCCAATCAGAGCGGAGTGATCCCTCTGACCCGACTCAAGACGCCGAAATTGGTGGAAAACGTCCTTCACAGCAAAACAACGACAAGTGAAAGTATAAATATAATAACAGAGAGTCTACCTCCAGGTTTATTGGGTTATAGCCAGCTGAGAATTAACTGGAGGGATTTAAGTTTCTACATTTGTGCATAAAAAACGACTCAAAACATCAACAGAAGAGCCAATATTACATATCAGAGAGGTGTAAAAGTAAATGAACACATGGACTCTGGTTTAATCCTAGAGGAGCACCTCTCTGTTGATGTTTTGAGTCGTTTTTTTGCAGAAATGTAGAAAACTCTGACTTGACTTTAGATCAGTCAAATAAAAAACTGTTGGACGGACGTTGGTTCTAACTTCGTTCAGCCGTACGAACCACAGACTGTATATAAATATGGACGACGGATCAGCTCCTCTAAAGTGAAGCCAAAGCAAGTAGAGCTCCCCCGGTGGCTGGCTGCGGTATAGGTCATAAGCCCCGCCTCCTCCATGTCAGTGGGCGGATCTGGATCCAAACTCACAAGATGGCGCCGCCCGTATCCCCGGGAACATAGAGTCAGTTTGACCAATGAGAGGAAGAGGAGATGTGGTGTCCATGTTTATATACAGACTATGCTCTGATCAGTGAAGAGTCATTACAACAAGCAGAGACTTTGTACGACAAACACTGATCAGACCCACTGCACACGCTCGCCTCCCTTATCGCCGTCGCTCGCACACCTACACACTCATCCCAGGACGTGGTTTGGACAGACAGACGGACACGGGGCTGCGTACCAGTGCAGCAGAGGGGGCGGGGCCTTTGGGGCTGGTGACTATGCTGTTTCTCGTGCTGTTTGTCTGGGGCTGTGCAGAAAACACAAAGCGGCGCGTTAGTGCTGGACGACGCCAACGGCCGAGAGCCGCCATCTGCTGGCTGTGACGTGGGCGGGCATTGTGCAAGAAGAAGAAGAAGAAGAAGAGTAATAACAAAATAAAAATAGCACACAGAAGCTCCAGAGACAGAAATAGTGCAGAGTCTGGTCCAGGTTGTTCCCGCTCGTTAATCAGTCAGAAAAGAAGCAGGAGAATCTAAATGAACCCGGTCACGGCTTTTTCTTTTCATCAGCAGATGGAAACGACAGCTGAGCACATCTACAACATCTGTGAGATGTAAAGAAACGTCCGCTCTGACATTAAAAAGTGTCTCTGGAGGTTTCCCTGCAGAGTGAACGGCAACACGAACGCGCTGAATATGCAGTTAATACATAAATAAACACACAGAGACAGAGAGGAGGAGGAAACAGTCACACCTGAGCTGAACAACGACGTAAACGAGAAAATAAGAGAAAATAAAATAAAAAAGAGCTTGTGTTGAAGCAGAAATACTAAAATAGCTGCAGGATTGTGTGCATCCATGTGACGTCAGGGAGCAGCCGAGGAGAAGCTGTGATTATGTAACGACAGATTAATCATCTGGTGGGAAATAATCTGAGATTAGCATTAGGCTACTGGAGGAGGGAGGGGGAGGAGTTAGCACGAGAGGAAGGAGGAGGAGGAGGTTAATGAAGGCGTGTCTTATAGAGACAGCCACAACATTATGACCGCCATCAGAGACATGGGCCTTCTGAGGGTGTCCTGTTGTTAGTGGGGGGGTCAAAGACTTGTGCATTCAGATAAATCCGTCTCTACTCTCCATCCTGCCTCATGAACTCATCCAGAGGCTTCATTCACGCTGACTCATGCAGGACGACACTCACGCACTAGTGCAACCGCATACAGACACGTACAGAGCAAAGTAGCAGAGCGCAACAAACTGCAAACGCTCAAAGACGACGAGAAAAGAGGAGGAGAGAGGAGCTATGAGGAGCTATGAGGAGCAGCGCTGACGCCGGGAGCTTTCTGCTCGTTCAGCGTCTTCTCTTCAGGGAAGCCGACGGCGCACGGAGGCCAATCTTTTTAATGAGCTTATTCTTTGGCACCGGGTGAAATATTTGGGGTGAAAAATGTCTGCGGTGGACCAATGCCAGCACGCAGAGGTGTCTGAGTGAAGGTGGAGGTCACAGGAAGAGAGAGGAGTCGACCGGCCTTCAAAATAAAAGCCCTCACTGATGGCTCCAGCATCTATCCACGTTATCAGACTTCAGATACATAATAATAAACACAGAGATGTTAACCTCTCACATCTTATTAAAGGTTTTTAATCTTATACATGAAGATTATTATCAGGAACAAACACTATATTTATCTTTTGGCATCAGATTTTTAATAATCAGTTAACTGAAGACAAAAATAATAATCCACGTGGAAAATGAACTAATCTTCATCTAGATTATCTCGTATCATGTCTGAATATCAAATGTGAACAAGTTAATTTCTACACTTTTGTGCATACAGATCCTTTGCAGCAGTAAAAAGCTTTTATTTTCATGTTATTCTATAATTATTTGTATTTTTATATTGTTTTTGGCCGGGCAGTGATTGGTGTAGTTATTTCTAATAATCAAATCAGTTAATTAACTAATTAAATACTTAACTTACTAATATAATAAGCTTTTTATCGTCTATTATTTATTATTTATTTAAATAATGAGTTTAAGGATCTTTACTGAGCAACAGAGAACGTTTAATAGACTAAAAACTGACTTAATTAATCCGTTACAGATCATTTTATCTAGAGTTTATTTATTAATCTGACGATCAGATAAATGTTAATTCCAGAGATGCATGTCTGAGCTGCAGGACAGGAAGCGGCGCAGCAGTGAACGCTCCTGCATCACTCCTGCAAAAACAACAACAACAGAGGCAGCAGCAGAAGAGCAGCCGAAGGGCAGAGAGAGGCGAGCCGGCTTACCTTGACGTCGGCCTTCTTGTTCAGGAGACTCTTGGCTGCTGCAGAGAGGCAGAACGACACACCCTCAGACGGAAGAGTACACATCATACACCTTCAGATGACCACAGCTCGGCACTAACGCAGTCATTCATTCATGCACGCTAACAAAAAAAAACTAAAAAAACAGTCACCTGCTCCTCAAAGGGCTCAGAATCAGAGAGCAGCGACGCTCATCTCTGCACATTTCCACCCTTAAAGGCAGAAAAATCCCTCCCTCTTACAAAAAAAACTAAATCACCCTCCCTTCATCCTGCAAAAAAAAAGACGCTGAAACAAACTGACTCAAAAAAATCTCCATCCAGCCGGCACCTCCTAACCCTGATCCGCTGCCCAGAGCGTTAGATAAGCAGAGGGCATCCGGCGTGAGGGGAGGGGAGGGAGGGAGAAAATAAAAGTCAAACTAATTCTCCATATAATCCAAACACACTGGCACACAGATGCACACATACATGAGGGTGGGGGGATTAGGAGGCAAAGCATGAGGGGAAGCAGAGGTGCAGGTGTGTGATAATGGGTCTGTTAATCTGAAGAGTGGGCCGGATTAATGCAGAGCTGGATATAAACATAAAGAAGCGTGCATGAGAAGACCGGACCGGGACGTTTACTCTCCGCTCCCACACGGGGCAGGAGGATGCTTACCTTGGCAAACGTTAGAGAAGCATTAAAGAAAGAGAGAGAGAGAGATTTAGCGAGATTAAAAGGAGCAGAGGGAGTTTTCGTGTGATGTTGTGACTCTGAGGGGAGATTTCAGTTTAATCGTGTCGTCTGCAGCCGGCTCAGTCAGAGGAGGAAGAGGAGGAGGTTGAAGTTTGAGGAGGAGGAGGAGGAGGATGAGTTCACCTTGTTCCACGATGCCGGCGGTGGTTCCTGCCACGGCGCTGACAGCGGCGGGGGCTGTAGTCTGTCGACCCACTGAGACACAGAGAGGAGGACGGGATGGGACGGGGGGTTAGATGGACACAAATAAAGACCACAAAACCAAATAAACTAAATATTCTGGACTAAATGAACGCTCCATAATAAAGATAATAACTGTAAATATGTTAAATCTAAGTGTATAAAGAATCCCACCATTTAACTCCTGGCAGCAACAACTCAGTTTCTGACTGAATGATGCAGATAATAATTATCCTGGTGCAGCTTTGCTGCTCATTTACTCAGATTAATATTAATACAGCTTCTACAATGACATTTAATGAAATAAAGCAGTAGAATCAATCAATAAACAAGCTGCAGAGGTGGACGTGACTGCTAATCTGCCCGTTAGCTTTAAGATAATCGGCTGTTAGCTTTAAGGTAGTCGGCCGTTAGCTTTAAGCTAATCGGCCGTTAGCTTTAGGGTAATCTGCCCGTTAGCTTTAAGATAGCTAAAATGTTAAATTCTGTCTTTTTAGTCTAAATGTTGCCAAAAAAATCACTACAACTAAAGTATGTTTAGACTTTGTGTAAAATAATGAACGTATGATTTAAAGTCGGTTTAATCAACTGAACGCTGCGGAGGTAATCCGTTAGTTAGCTTAGCAGTTCATTAGCTAACTAGCTAGTTCACATGAGGGGGCTTTTTTCACAGGTTAGTAAAACAAACGTATGATATAACACCTTCATTTTAAGACTTATAGTAAATACTTGAAGTGACTGAGCCGTGAGTTAGCTTTTAGCTGGTTAGTTTATCAGTTCAGTAGCCTAGCTAGCTTACAGTTTGAGTAAAACAACATGTAACACTTAATGAGTATTAAGACTAAGGGTTTTTCTCAGTTTCAGTCTAAATTTTGCAGGAAAACAGTGAAACTCTACAAATAAAAACGTGTTGTAGTTGCAACTTTGTTACTTGTTTGTTCAAATTATGAGATTAACACACATTTCTGAAATAAAATTAATTTAAATGTAAGATTTAAAGGTATTTTAATAAAAAAAATGTATGTGAAGAGGTGGAAGTGACTGCTAATCTGTTTGTTAGCTTTAAGCTAGTTAAGATAAAATGTCTTTTTAGTCTAAATGATACAGGACAACACTGAAAACCCACAAATACAGTTCATACCAACTAGTTTCGCGTACGGGAAGAAAACAATGTAAAAAACTTATTGCATATTGATTTTTTCATATCTTAAATTGTTAAAATTTTGAATTCTGTGCTTCAGTTTAAATGTTGCAGTGAAAATCTACAAATAAAACATGTTTGTTTGTTTGCTCGTTTATTCAGATTATGAGATTAACACATCTTCTGTAAAAATATTATTTTAATATCGGATTTGAATGAAATAAAATCACTTGAATTTATGAAGCTGCAGAGGTGGACGAGGCTGTTAGTCTGCTAGCTTTTAGCACCAAGATTAACTGTTAATTAAATTAGCGATTAGCTGCAGCTTTAATAAGAATAATCCTTAATAATTCCATTAAAATGTGGACGAGATTTATCAGGCTCTGGTGTCAGTAGCAGGCTTTTGGCAGCCATTCCCAAAATGACTGCTCTACGGGTCGATTTAGGAATAATTTTTAAAACATTTATATTCAATACAAATATTCAGATTAGATTAGATTCCTCCTTAAAGAAACAGATATCTAGTTTGTCCTTTGGTCCTTTTTGATTCGTCAGACTGTAAAATGAGAGCTCATATATCTGAGATGTCCCGCTGTGTGCTCATGTGTGAGGAGACGGATGAAGACAGATGGCGTGTCATCTTGTCCTCGACGTCTCAGAGAGCAGCACTCACCAGAGAAGTTCCTGGAGACGAGCATCGTGGTCAAAATGGCTCCCTGAGGAGGAGGAAGAGGAGGAGACGAAGGTCACGAGAATCCACCCCGAGGCTGAATTAACATGTTACTCTGAAGTCTGAAGGAGATTTTAATGCTTAAATATTTTAAACATCGCGACACCATCGATTTGTCGTCATTGACAGAACGAACCGTCACAACATTAACAGTTTAAATCTTGTTTTTATGCTTTTAAAGGATGATGTGTTTCAACTGTTGCAGTGAAATCAACACAATCAAACCAACAAATAAAACATTCACTTGTTCAGACTAAGATGAAAACACATAAATCTGTATAAATATATTTAAATGTAATGATTTAAAGATGGTTTAATCCAATTAAAATCACATAAATTACAGAAGCTGCAAATTTGGAAGTGACGGCTAGTCCGCTAGTTAGCTTTTAGCAAAAATAATTCAACTATTTATCTTCATTAAGCTTCAATTAAGATGATAAACTGTTAATTCAATTAGTGATTAGATCAGAACCATCAACAGCTGCTTGTTGTGTTTGCATCGTGACATATTCTGGACTTTAATCTGGACTCTCGTGATCAGATTACCCAGGACTGATGTTAATGTGACGACTAAACATCCAGATAAACAGACTGTGATGGAACAGAAACCCTGCAGTGAGTCCGGAGGAAGCTGCAGAAACTGTTTTATTGAATCATTCACACCTTGAGTTTCCTCCTGGCGTTGAACTTCTTCAGGCACTCGACCGTCTCCTGTCTGTGCATCATGGAGGCCACTGTCGAGCGTTGCTGTGAGGAGACAGAGAGGGCGAAAGATGCCGAAAATAAAACATCAGAAGAGACGCTCTGACAGGTTTATGTGGGCAGGAGCTGTCGGAAAAGACTCGCTGGAAATGTGTTGGCTCGGAGGCTCTTTAGGCAAAAAACCAAACAGATTCAGGTCGGCTTTAAGGGGCCCAGACAATCATCACCCTCCTATGCAGTGATTCTGTTTTTAATTATAGAGAATATGATGTGACATATGAAGCAGAGCCAGTAACAAAAGCCAGAGCACTGCACCACAGAGAGAACGAACCACAAATTAATTTACAAATTCCAGTTTTATCAGTCTTTTTATTTACTTTATTTAATTACATTCATCTTTGATTTCATTTAGTTTTAATACTTAAACTAGTTGAGTTTGCCACTAGTTTCCAAAAGCTGGCTTCTAGTCTGAAAGCTCGTTAGCTTAGTTTGCTAACTATCAGCTAGCTTAAATTCTGAAGTCTAGATACATTTGCTACGTAACTCAGTTCCGCTCACTGTGAAAACTAGTTAGCTTAGTTTGCTAGCGTTCATTTTGCACTTCGAGGGCACCATAATACAAACTGTTGTTAGCTAGCAAGCAAAAATAGTTAGCTTGCCTTCTCTCCAAAAGCTAGTTTCCAGTCTGAAAGCTATCCTAACTAGCCATTTTAATAGACGCTGGATAGTCAAAATTAAAGTAAACTTGCGACATAACTCAATTAGCTGACCTTTAACTGCAGTTTCTAAGCTATGCTAGTTAGTGTAGATTGCCAACTTTCGTTTTGTGGTCGGTGGGCAGCGTAATATAAATTGCTGTTAGCTAGCATGTGAAAATAGTTAGCTTGCGTCCAGTCCAAAAGCTAGCTTCCAGTCTGAAAACTACCCTAACTAGCCACTTTAATGCAAGTTGACTAATGGGCAAGCTAAGTTAGCTTTGTTTGCTAGTTTTGACTTTGTGTATTATAGGATAGCCTGGTACAAATCCCCTCTAGTGGCAAACTAATCTAGTTAGCTTAGCTGGCTACATAGCCAATATGAATTGTTAATAACCTACTGCTAGTTAGCTTAGATTTCTAACTTCCAGAGAGTTTGCTCTTCTGTGGATCGTTTATGAGTGGCAGCTTTAGACAGATGTTCTCAAACGTGGAGGATTTAGCCACACATTGTTGGATAGTTAACAAAGTGTCATGTAATTCTGTTTCCTGTCTTCAAGGAGCTGGTTGTGTGGTTACTACTTACGCAGACCCATGGGTGCTTCAGAGCCTCCTGGGCCGTGATTCTCTTGGCTGGGTTGATTGTCAACATCTGGTTGATCAGATTTTTTGCCTCCGGCGTTACCGTGTCCCATTCTGGGGAGGGAAACTAAAACGCACACATGCCCAGATTGACGTTAAAAAAACACACACACGATGCAACGTACGGTTTACAGCGAGGCAGATGAGGAGGCTCACATCGTACGCGCCGGCTTTGATCTGCTGGTAGAGTTTGTGCTGGTCCTCGTCCCAGAATGGAGGGTACCCGACCAAAAGGATGTAGAGGATCACACCTACGCAAAAAACAACCTTTATCTGAGTGACATGCAGGAGAGCGAGGAGGCGGCGGCAGCGTTGGTGGCCGTGGCGAGGAGCGGACAAAGAGCTTACCGCATGCCCAGATGTCTACAGGTTTACCGTACGCCTCCTTCCTCAACACCTCCGGGGACAAGTAGCCGGGAGTCCCTGCAAAGCCTGGACAGAAAGACAAGTTCTTGATGTGGTGAAGGTCTGAGAACAGGTAGCATTGGTTGGTGCTCTCCATGTAGGACAGGGAGGTCAAAGAACAGGTCCTTTAAGTGAAGTGGTCCTGGCTGATTTTAGTTTCTGTTTGGGATCAGACCGAGACTGAAGGTGTGGAGCTGTGGTATCTGGTACCAAGACGTTAGCAGCAGACCCTGCTTTACGTTGAGAGGTGGAGCCTCTATGGATCAGACTAGTTTCAGGACTGGACTGAGATCTGGAGGACCAGTCCTGAACCAGGGAGCATCATCCTGCAGGAAGAGTTCATCAAAGGGTGGACATGTTCTGCAGCTACGAGTCAAAGGAACATCCACATGAATGGAAGGACCCCAGGAGATCTTCCCATAATGCATCCTGGTAACACGCGCTCCCCAGAAACCCTAAAATCTCCACACTGTGTTTGCTACAAGGTGATCTTATGGAAATGTTTTAACGGGGAATAATTACATTTCCGACTTCACTAAGTGCATTATGAAAGCGTAGCCTAATGTGCAGCCAGAGCTTTTAGCTTCAGTCTCTTTATATAATTGATCATGATGATCATTAGCTCTGGGTCAGCAAAGTATAAGGAAGTAAATTTAAACCACTTTGCTCAGGCTGCCTAGAAACACAGCAGCGAGCGTTTCTGTTCCCCAACAGGAGGGCTCTCAAATGAACAGCTCCTCCCTATTCAACGTAAGGTCGTTTAAATAACAGAGACTGTGGTTAAATAAAGATAAGGGCTCTAAACACAAGGATAGTTAGCCTGCAGTTGGTATAACATTAGAGGATGAAGAGGAGGAAAGGCCATCTCTTGTTTGAGAGTCGGGGCAGAAAATGACAGCATGGGATGAACAATCCCTGCAGGAGCCGACATGTTTCTCCTTCTAAGCAGGATTCAGTCATGATTAAAGGAGGAGGAGGAGGAGGAGGAGGAGGAAGGTAATACTAGAAGAAGAGCTTCTTCAGACTGTGGCCATGGGCGACTTGGTAAACTCTGATGAATGAGTGTCACCAGGGTTTCCCCAAGCCTCCAGTCGTAGTTATGTTCCTGATGATTGGCAGAAATGACACGAACGCAAACTCATTTTAAAATAAATGTAATTCACTGTACACATTTTAAATCGGTTTTTATTCTTTGACAAATAATTCAACGCTGTAATAATCTCATTAAACCCTTAAAACCTTGACTTTGAAGCTCAGCGTGGCGCCTCAGGCCGTCGCCATCTTGGCACGTCTCAAATCGTTCTTGTCTTGTTGTGATGCTGTTTGTGTCTCTTTCTGAATAAGCAGATAAAGAAAGACGACGTAACCGAACCGACGACTTACCAAACCAGGCCTGCTGGTCTCCTTGAACCTCGATGGCCAGGCCGAAGTCGGCCAGCTTCACGGCAGCGTTCTTACACTTGCTGGCCAGCAGCAGGTTCTCCGGCTGAGGGTTCAACGCAAAACACCAAACACAGTCAGTTCCTGGCTGCTTCACAGTCACACAACAAGCTAACAAAGCTTCTCTTATTACGTCATTTATAACTGTAACCAGCCCCAGTGTGAACGCAGCAGTCTCATTACGCTGGACCAAACGACGCGTCAACAAGTCTCCGTTAAACGGCGGCTTATTGAGAAATGCTGCAGCAGCACAAAGAGGCAAAGTCTGTCTCCCAAGATCAATAACTTCCCTCAATTAGTGTAATAAACTCAGACACATTATAATATTGCCAAATTTGAGGAGATCAATCTTTCTTTTTCTTTTTTTTAACATCACATCGGTCTGATAAACTATTTTCCCTGAGCAGTGTGGCTTTATAGCACCTAATAGAAGAGTTACTCTGAGGCTGTTTGAGTTGGATTTTTTGTCTTTAAGGTTATTTTTGTCATCTTTGTGGTCACTTCTTTGTCTTTGTAGTTATTTGCTGATCTTTTCCTGACTGCTTGTGGCAATGCGTTGCCTCTGAAGCAGCTTTGTGTCTCTTTGAGGTTGCTGCTTGGGTCCTAGTGGTCAGTCTTTCATCTTTCAGGCATATATTTAAGTCTTTATGGTCGTTTGTGATCACTTGTCCACTCTTTATGTGATTTATGCCTCTGTGGTTGCATTGGGTATCTTTAAAGTTGTGCTTTGTGTGTCTTTGTGGTTATTTCTTAAGTCGTTGTTGAGGAAATGTGTGAGTGGTGGTCATTTTCCGTCTCTTTATAGTTATCTGACTATATGTCAAGCTTCAAAGTGAGGCATCCATCGCTCATTTTCTGTTATATCTAAATTTAAAATGAATTCATGAGAAGAAGCTGTAGCGGACGACTGAGACCAGTTAAATCCAGATCAGACGACTAAGAATAGCTTCACAAAAGCACATTCAGAGGCTTGGACGGACAGATGGGACTTAAAATGACTTTAAGCCTTTTTTTGCCACTTGTTTACTTGAGGACGAGCAGAAACAGCTGATCTGTTTGCTTGTCTTTGCTGCTCAGACGCTGATGTAACAGCAGTCTGACAAACAGCTGGATCCTCCAGCTGCAGGACGGTCAGCGTGTCACCCTCTGCTGGAGGATTTAGAAACTCAGTCACAGGGAGGTCGGCAAAGTTTCTTCCAGTTGAAGTTTAAACAGAATCTCGGTGGAGTAAACCCACCCATGCACAAGGCTTCAGCTTAATGACGCATGCATGTGCTGCTGGACAGACGTGCACAGACAGACATGCTGGTTTTTGGATATTTTTCACTTACCAGCCGTCAAAATCTAGAAAATGTACAGTCACATAAAACAAACAACTCTGGAGAATGAACGAGAACATCTGAAGAGAGGCCACGACTCGGAATTAATCAGGTTTAATGGTCGACATGAACAAGAGCTTGAGTCATCACATTCACGACTCACAAATATACATTCACTTGCCAGTTCATTAGGTACACCAGTGAAAACATGCTAGTATACAGCTTACCGCCACGGACCTTCTGGTATCCAGCGTTAGTTTCAAATCGCGAGACGTTTAATCATCTGTGTTTATTAATAATACACAGACTGATGGTATTGTACACAGGACAAGTCGTAATGTTTGACTTAGATGTAGTAAATCCTAGCTTTGAGCAATCTCATGAATTTACAAGCCAATGGAAAATAGTGGTCTGGGTGTTTTTCAGCTTTTTTGGAGTCTTCAAAAAAGGGGCGGGGCTAGCAGCTCTACAGAACTAGGGTTTAAGAGGACTGTTATTACATTTTAAATTATATTTTTATAATTTTTTAATTTGCACTAGTGTACCCAATGAACTGGCAAGTGGGTGTGTGTGGGATTTTTCTTGGGTAATTAGTTGTAAAGTTGTTTTCCATAATCTGGGAGTACAGTCACCCATGTGTCAGATTGTTTACCTCTTTGCCGTGTCGGCCATTTTCCTGAAACGGTAGCCTCAAACACACACACACACATATACACACACATACACGCATTGACTCACCTTTAGGTCTCTGTGAACCACCCCCATCTGATGGCAGTGGAGCACGGCCTCCAGGATCTGCTGGATGCAATGACTGCATGCAAACAGCAGGGGGAGCTGGTTAGTCCGGACGCACTCGGCCCCCATCCAAACCGATCCATGCAGAGGCAGCAGCACACATCCAACACACAATCGCTGCAGTCACACAATCATACGAGTTCTTCTCAGCGCAGGAATCATCTCAACACATTCGGAGACACTGCGGCTAACCCCGAACAGTTTCTGTGTAATTTTGCAGCGACGCCGCTTCCTCTGCACATACTGGGAAATAGTAAAACTCCAGTCGAGACAGTCTATGCAACAAGAGTCCTAAAACATTAAGACAGGCAGAGACAGACAGACAGACAGACAGCAGGCACAAGCGATCACAGGCAAAAACAAATAAATTAGAAAACACAAGCAACCTTTGCACAGGAAGGGCAATGCAACACAATGAGACACAGACACACCTTGAGGTCCCTGTGCACTATGTCATGTTGGTGGGTGTAAGACACACTGTCTAGAATCTGATGGATACAGTGACTGTGGAGACAAAACAACAAGGTGAGGAGCAGGAAACGCGGTAAAAGAAGGCGGTAATACAAAGAGGAGGAGGAGGAGGAGGAGGTTTTAGGATGAGGAGGAAGGAAAAATACATATTCCCCGATTTGTTTTGAAAGTTGCGGATCATAGACTGTAAAATAAGTGGACGCCATGACAGCTCCTTCAAAGGGGAAGCCAAAGCATGTGGAGCTCCCCTTGGTGGCTGGCTGCAGGTTAGCACTTAAGCCCCGCCTCCTCCATGATAGTGGAAGTCAATGTCAATTACATTTTTTTTGTTCAAGTTATTGTCCCGTAGTAAACTGAGAGTAGGAAAATAAATAGCTAGCATCAGTGGAGACGCTTTGTCCATTTTTCTACAGTCTATGGGGTGAGCACACAGATGGAGGCTAAGCTCACGCTAGTGGAGACAGAGCAACAAGACACAACTCTTTTTCAGTGGAAGACGGCGACGTGAAGCAACGAAGCTCCAACTGAACCAATTATGGACATTTGTGAACTTGTGACGTCAACAACAACGCCAAGGAGCAAATATTAGCATGCTAACAAGCTCTAGCTCGAGACCAAATATCCCTTAAACCTCTAACATGTGTTTGGCTATTATTTAGAATTACTCATTAGTGGATAGAGACCAGAAGAGATTTTGTACCAGGCTGGAAACATGTTTATTTCTGCTATATGCTTGGACATTTTAAGATGGACGTGTATGGGGATTGACTCGCTGCTGGCGCCAGCTGCAGAGATGTCCCCCTAAATGTACGACCTCATTAGGATTCATCCTCTGGAGACCAAACACATTAATCCATCCGCTACGACTCTGGAGAATCAACAGAACACGCTCTCAGAACCTGGACGCATGGAACGAGAAACGGTCCGTATGGTTTTTGTGTAATTTGGGTGAAGCCTGAACGATCACCACAGATGGAGCGCAGAGAGGAAACCATCAGTGAGATACCGTTGGACCAAAGTCAGGCCATGATATTCACACGCCCACACACAAACACACACATAATTAATGCAAAGACGAGAGAGAATGAAAGAATGAGGAGCGATGAGGGGGAGCACAGAAAAACAGAGACGAAACAGGAATAACGTCTGTTAACGAGACGATTACAGTCAAGTTAATTTAACCTCAGGTGTTTAGATGACGACTTTCATCATGTTCTATCATGTGTCATTGTCAGCTAATAGTAGCTCTTCCTAACTTCTTAGCTTGCTAGCTAATAGTAGCTTGTCCAACCTTCCTAGCCTCCTAACTACTAGTAGCCCTTCCTAGCCTCTCAGCTAATGGTAGCTCTTCCTAACTTCCTAGCTAGTAGTCGCTCTCGTTAGCCCCCAGCTGATAGTAGATCCTCATAGCCTTCTAGCTAATAGTAGCTCCTAACCTCTCAGCTAACAGTGGCTCTGCCTAGCTTCCTAGCTAGTAGCAGCTCTTCCTAGTCCCCATCTGATAGTAGTTCCTCATAGCCTCCTAGCTCTTCCTAGCTTCCTAACCTCTCGGTTAATAGCAACTCTCCCTCCCAGTTAACTACCTCTTCCTAGCTTCCTAGCCTCCTGATAGCTAGGAGCCTAGGAAGTGCTACTGTTAGTCTTCCCAGCTAATAGTAGCTCTTCCTAACTTCTTAGTTTGCCAACCTTGCTAGCCTCCTAACTACTAGTAGCCATTCCTGGCCTCTTAGCTAATAGTAGCTCTTCCTAACTTCCTAGCTATTAGTAGCTCTCGTTAGCCCCCGGCCAATCGTAGATCCTCCTAGCTTCCAGCTAATAGTAGCTCTTCCTAGCTTCGTAGCCCCCGGCAGACTGTTCTCGTGATGTGGTTGACTAACAGTTTGTTGTGTAAAGGGATAGATTTAATATTTCTGTCCCCTTCATTTCTTCTCTCCCTCCTCGCCTCCACAAACCGCCTCCACAGACAAATTGATTTACCTCCTGAAGGGGTTGCAGCGGGGGTGGCTGTGCAATTTATCTTATTTATTTATTTAATTTAGTGCATGTTTGCATCCTCGACCTCCATTTAAGATTCAGTTCACAGGGAACGGCACAAACGTGTTTACCCGTCAAAACTGTGCTGATGAGATGAAAGACTGCAGGGACTGGAGGACCCACAACACGGAGGGGAAGAAGAAGAAGAAGAAGAAGAAGAAGAAGAAGAAGAAGAAGAAGAAGAAGAGAGGGCCACAGTATTTACCTGGCATCTGCTTCGCTGTAGTACTCTCTAGCCACGATATCCTCAAACAGCTCCCCTCCTGTCACCCTGAGGAAGATGGAGGTTAAAATTATTTATTTATTTACTTTATTTTTTATATATATACATATTAACACAAACACACACAAACACACACTGACAGGAGGGGGATGTCCTCATTAGGGGGAAACCCCGGCTGCAGGATTCACTCCGACTGGGTTGCCATGGAGACTGGCTCCAGTGCGGGGGAGTGTAAAGACATGTGTGCGCTAAAGTGGGAGCCGCAAGGAGGGGGGAGAGAGGGGGGAGAGAGAGAGAGGGTAGGGGAGGTGTTATGTAATGGAGTGAAGGAGGAGGGGGGAGAAGAAGAAGAAGAAGAAGAAGAAGAAGAAGGAATGAGCAGATGTAAAGGAAGGAGGAGAGAGATGCAGCGGGGAGGAAAGCAGGGGAGGAAGAGAGGATGATGAAGAGGGGGAAGAGAAAGGAGAGCAGGTGAGGAAGATGAGGAATGAGAGCAGACTGGAAGGGAAATTTGAAATTTGAAGAAAGGGAGGATGAAAAAGAGGAAGAGGAGGAAGCAGGTAAAGATGGAGGACACTCACAGGTCAAAGAGGAGGTAGTGGAATCCTTCCTCAGAGATGCTGTCGTGGAGACGAACTGGAAGAAAAGAATCAGAAACGATAAGAAAAGATAAAAGAACAGATTTCTTCTTCTCTTTCTACTCTTGAATGAATGAATGATGGACACACTGATTCTACTTCTCCTCTTGCTTCTTCTTCTTCTCCTCCTCCTTTCCCTTCTTCTACTTCTTCTTCACCTGCTCTTCCTCCTTCATCTTCCTGTTCTGTTTCCACTAGATGTGATGCTCCTCTTCGTCACTGAAGTTCCACAGTTAACTGATGTGAACTCACTAACTAATCACATCTTTGTATTTGGTCTCCATAGCAACCATTAATCTCTGATCAGAGCCATTGATCAGGTCTGAGACACGTTTAGTTTAATATAAACATAATCTATATTTTAAATGTTGGCGGAGTCTCACCGATGTTGGGATGCTTGAGCAGTCTGCAGATTCTGGCTTCTCTCTCCAGCTTCTGATGATCTACGAGAAACAAGAACAAGAACACGACAAAGACGTCAGACAGGTTCAGACAGTTTGAGACGGACGAGGACAAACAGCCTGAAGGTGACAACTGTCCCAGATGTTGATTTAAATCCATTTACCAGAGAGGAAATGAGAGGGAAGGAAAACAGGACCAACGCATGGAAGGAGAGAGGAAGAAAGAAGAGAATGAAGGAGATGATACCACAGGAGAGGATGAGAAACAAGATGAAAGGTGTGTTGGAGGAAGAATTAATAGAGGAAGGTAGGAAACAAGAAGAGAGTAGGAAGATGAGAGGAAAGAAGGAGGAAACAATGGCTGACACAGGAGGAGAGGAAACAAGATGATGGGAAACAAGAAGAAAGGAGAAATAAACAAGAGGCAATAAGAAGAGTTGACAAGAAACACGAAGAGTTGAGAGGAAATAAGAAGAGAGTAAACAGAGAAGATGGAAAGAGTAAAAGGTAGGACAGGATACGAAAGGAGGAAACAGGAGAAGAGGAAACGAGAGGAACTGAGAAGAGAGGAGGATAGAGAGGGAAACAAGGTGAGAGAAGAGGAAAGAATGAAGAAAGAAGATAAAAAGAGAGAATACGAGCTCATTGAAGCATCAGTTATATCTGAGAGAGAGTTTGTTTCATGTCCGTCGCGGAAAAACAAAATAAAAAACGTCAGAGGTTTCTTAATAAAGGTGTTTAGAGAGTGACGCTGATCCACTTCCCAGCGCCATCATCTCATTTCTGGGCTGTAATCACACCACTGCCTCTATTCTTAGAAGCTTTCTGAGGCGTTTGAACATTATTTGATCTGGAGAAGAAGTTGAGGCAGATGCTGCTTCATCACAGTTTGGACAGACGATGAATTTATGTCTAAAAATGTTTCTGGTTTTTAGTTCTCAGGTTCATCCTCGAGGAATCAAACCAGCGCTAAAACATGCTAACGTTAGCGTCTAGATGTGGGACACATGTCGGCTGTGATTGGCTCACCTCTGGCCGAGAGCTTTTTGGTGTTGATGATTTTGGCGGCGTACTCTTGGCCCGTGCAGAGTTTGACACAGCGGCGCACCACTGAAAAGGCTCCCCTGGGAAACAAGCAAAAAAACAAAAGGACGAGTCGGGGTCAGGAGTTAAATAAGCTTCGTCAGCAGGAAAACGGAGGCATCTCAGCGATCGCACTGACCTCTCAGCCTTCACATCGACCTGATCTGCATGCCTGATCGGATAAAAGGTTTTAGGAGATTCCTATCAGTCAATCAGTGGCATCAGAGCGGCGTCTGATGGACTCAAACCTGCTCAGATACAGTCGTTTTCTCTTTATCTCTTCTCCAACTCCAACCGCATCACACAACTAGCTCTAAACACAACTTACACTGTAAAGATTGTACTTTTTATGCACTTTAAGCCACAACTTCTGTCTTTATCGTCCACTTTTGTGCAGTTTTAACGTCTAAAACTGTCACACCAAGAGTCAGCAATGAATCTTGCTTATTACCACTATTATCTTTAATAATTTAATAATTATCAATAATATGAATGAAAATGATTAAATAACAACAAAAAAACAAACGTTAGCTTGTAAGCTAGCAGGACTCGTCCCGCCACTTAATCCAGTCGTGATAAATCAGATCAGTTAGAACTAGTCATAAAAAAATAATAATAAACGTTAAATATATTTACCAGCGCCATCTATCAACAGGTTTAACTGTAAAATTAGGGGTTGACAATGAACTTGAATACTTGGAAAGCTGTCTTGCTAACTCGCTAACTCCATTAGCTTAACAGAAATCAAGTTTCCTGCACCAAATTCCACTTTTGCGTAATGCATTAGTCCCTGGGTTAGTAAGAAATGATGAAACAAAGATAAATTCTGGCTAAATTTAAAGCTAGCGAGTTAGCTAGTTAGCTTGCAGCAACATCCATATCAACTCTTGCAATCCATTCGCAAGAAATAGGATCAGTTAGAGTGTTTTGTAAAATCTGAATCAACTAACACCAACATTAACACAGATTTAACATCTAAAACAATTTAAAACAAAAACATGAACTGCTAAAGGTTAAGCTAGCTGCCTATTAGCTTAACAATCATTACGTTTCCTTAACAAAATTCCACGTTCGCATCATGAACTTTGTCACTGATGATGGCACTCGAGGAGAAAAAGACAAATTCTTACTCAGTTCAACATTCGCTAGTTAGCTAAGTGCGGCTAAAGCTAGCAAGTGTGATTTCTGCGTAGAGGTTTGACTATGAGAGTAAAAATATTAAACTAATATAATATAAATAAGTTAACATGGTCGTACTGATTTTGTGCTTAGCCTCCAGTGGCCACTAGTGGGACTGCAGCCTTTAGCACTTTAATTTTAGCTGTAACACGTGATTAATTAAATCATTAGCCATCAGTGGCGTTAAGCTGGAGTGATTTAAAAGAAGGAAATCAGAGTTTCAGTGATACTTCTTGTGTTCTGGAAGTTTTAGGGCCACGTTTGCTCATCACAACCCGGCGGAGACTGAACAGAAATAACCACCTCTGTCATTTCCACGAGCTAATTTTATCTCACCTCAGTGTCGTTACACAATGAAACCACTCACACTCGCCTCGCCTCACCTCGCCT
Source organism: Planiliza haematocheilus (assembly GCA_005024645.1). NCBI lineage: Eukaryota > Metazoa > Chordata > Actinopteri > Mugiliformes > Mugilidae > Planiliza > Planiliza haematocheilus. The sequence goes on along the minus strand of SRSE01001361.1, from coordinate 5,475 downwards.
CACACGAGCTTTCAAACATTATGAGGAGACCAGGTGAGTAATCCCGACACTCGCTGGCGTCCTGCAGCACGGCTTCAACATGACAGGTAATCTGCAGGGCAGGTGGGAGTCAGGAGGGGGGGCCGGACGTGGCTCCAAAAACCTGGATTAGTTCAGCTCAGGCTGTAACACATCTCTAATCAAGTGCTGCATCTTTGCTGGAAGCAGGAGGACATGCCGGGACACAAATATGCCAGCTCGCACTTTATTACTGTGATAATAAATAATAAAGTGTTTACTACACGTTTAAATGTGACACTGGTCCTGCTTTTGTGCCTGAACCCTGGAGAACGGAAGAAAGTGAAAACACAAGCAGCAGTGAGGTTATCTACTACACTACTTCTATTGTCTCCAACTTATCACAACTGCTCTGGAGATCCTCCCCCTAAAAAAAGAAACTCTAAAAATCAACATTAAAGCTTCAAAACTAACTATTTTTTTCTATATATCTTCCCTCCCTCCTCTTCCTCCTCTTCCTCCTCTTCCTCCTCCTCCTCCTCCCCCAGGGCTGGCTGTGGAATAAATGTTCCTGTGAGGCAAACATTGCAGAGAGAGATTCTCTCTACCCACGCACAACCTGACAGAGACACTGAGTCCACTCTGCATCTACCCACTGTGGCACCTCTGCAGCCGCTCTACATTTGTCTGCACGCTATTAGTTGCCAACATCTACAACCTCTACATTTATTTTTTTATTTTTTATTTAATCACAGGGCAACACCTCATTAGAGTTGCAGCAGCAGCAGCAGCAGCAGCAGCGTTATTCTCTGACTTCTCTGCTAAGCTGAGTGCATCTGTGATTAAAGCCAGCTGATGATGAGGGAGCTTAATTCCAGCACATCAGCTTTTCCCCCTGATATTAGGCCTGTTTGTCCCTAATTAGCCTTTGGGCAAAAGAAAGAGGAGGAGGAGGAGGAGGAAGAGGAGGAGGGGGTGCCCAGAAGTGCTTTTTGGGCTCGTGCAACCCCGTCCTCCTGCAGCTGATGTGACATCCCTGTCACAGCGTTTCAAGAAGTGCTCAGAGGTTTGGGTTCATGTCTTTAGACGCTCCAGAGCAGCGTGCAGTTTGTTTTGAAGGTGATGGATGCAGCTCCATCACCGCATCCCTCACGCTGCCACAGGCTGCAGGACAGGGAGCGGGGAGTAGGGAGGAGGAGGAGGAGGAGGAGGTCAGGCTGCATGCAAGGCGGGAGACTCCGGATAACAAATGGAACAGCCGCTTACTTGCCGAGCTCCTCGTACAGCTGGTATTCATCCGTAAAACGCGTGCAAGTGGTCGTTGCCATGATGCTTCGCTCCTCGGAGTCCGGAGTGCTCGGTGCGTCTGTGGCTGCGGAGGAGCAGGAGCAGGAGGAGCAGGAGGAGGAGGAGGAGGAGGAGGAAGATGAGGGGGGAAACCTCGGGCTCAGTCTCCGCCCACCTCAGACCCTCCGGGTGGCTGAGTGGTTCAGCTTGGAGCCGGCAGAAGAGCACACGGTCCCCGGCTCGGATGGCGCTGGGTCTGGGTCTGCGCTGAGGAAGAGGAGATGAGGAGGAGGAGGAGCAGGAGGAGGAGGAGGAGGACGGACTCTTTAAACACCACAGAGAGATGGAGATGTGAGCTCAGCACATGACGTGGTCCCCCGGATATGAAAATATATAATTACATATTTTATAAAAAGACATTAAAGAAGAAGAGATGAAAGACTGAGCTGATTGGATGGAGAGATCAGGAAGTGATTACACATCATCATTATTATTATTATAAATCATAAACTGATGAGAGGGCTGCAGCAGCGTGAGGCTATTTTTAGGCTCCAGAGGAAACCCTCATCATCTTTAATCGACTTTTACTCTACTCTGTATATCTATTCTACTTTACACATTCCAAAGCAACATACAAATACTTTTATACAAAGAAAACTGCAAATAATATTATTTTAATCTGTTTTTTTAAACAATTTATTTGTTAAATTTTACTTATTTATATCTTATTTATATGTGCCGGCTTTGTATGACAAGACAAACTGCGCTAAACCGTTTTTTTCTGATCAATAAATCACTAATAAACCTGATGCTATGCTAACAAAGCTAAAGCTACGTGTCAATAAGTCATTAATGAACCGTTTATTAACATTTCATTTGTTTACTTTTATTTATGAGAAACAAGAGCGATAAAAAAAATAAAAATCTAATGCCAAGCTAAGTAGCTTATCGATTAGCCTATAGCTTTATGCTAATAAAACAAACAACATGTAACATGTTTATCGTGTAAGCACAGACAAGCTAGTTTTCAGTCATGCTAATTTGTGCTAACTTAGCTTCAGCTGCAGTTTCAGAATGCTATCAGTGTTGGAGACAGTTAACTTCATCGAGAAAGATAAGCTATGCTAACTTAGCTTTAGCTGCAGTTTCAGAATGCTATCAGTCTTTAATATGGTTAGCTTAATTGAGAATGCTAAGCTATGCTACCTTAGCCTTAGCTGCGGTTTCAGAATGCTATCAGTCTTGGATATGGTTAGCTTAATTGAGAATGCTAAGCTATGCTACCTTAGCCTTAGCTGCGGTTTCAGAATGCTATCAGTCTTTAATATGGTTAGCTTAATTGAGAATGCTAAGCTATGCTACCTTAGCCTTAGCTGCAGTTTCAGAATGCTATCAGTCTTTAATATGGTTAGCTTAATTGAGAATGCTAAGCTATGCTACCTTAGCCTTAGCTGCGGTTTCAGAATGCTACCAGTCTTGGATATGGTTAACTTCATCGACAATGCTAAGCTATGTTAACTTAGCTTTAGCTGCAGTTTCAGAATCAGTCCTGGAGATGGTTAGCTTAATTGAGAATGCTAAGCTAGGCTAACTTAGCTTCACCCGCAGTTTCAGAATGCTATCAGTGTTGGAGACGGTTAACATCATAGAGAATGCTAAGCTATGCTAACTGGCTGCAGCTTCATATTCAGATGTGAGCGTAGCGTCAGTCTACTGATCTAAACTTCAACAGAAACGCAAAAAATATTAGTTTCCCTGGAAAATCATTTTTTTCCTCCGGCTGAGGAGATTAAGGTGCTCAGTCTTTTTCCACTTTTCTACATTTCCATCTTTCCATCTTCATTTCTTCTCTCAGTCCTTTATCAGCTCATTATTTCCACAGTGGCAGACAGACGGCTGAGTCTGATAGATAAGAGATGACTTCAGCAAAATCCAGCAGTAGGAAGCAGACAGGATGGAAGAAAGGTAAATTAAATCAATGCAGAAGAAGAGGAAGCGACGGGGAGGTGAAGATTTCAGGTTCAGTTTTCAACCACCATCTAACGCCACAGTCTTATTTAGATTTTAATAAAACATTAAGACATAAATTAGTAACTGATTCAGTTGTTAGTTAAAGGTCATAGAAAAAATAAGCCCTCTTACTACATTATTATTCTTCTTCTACTGAATGAATTCATTGAGTCCAGATTCAAGGTCAAGGATTTTATTTTTTAGTTTTTTAACACGTTTTTATTGAAAAGTTTTTTTTTTGGTTGTTTCAGAGTCAGATCATCAGACAGTCCTTCATCGTGCCGTGACGTTGTCCACCCGTAGGATCGATAAAATAAAGAGGTTTCCATCCAGCTCTTCTCTTCTGTCCGTCACCACATTAAGCTCCGCCCCTAAACGATGTGACTGGATCTTTGCAGGAGCAGAATCAGTTCCCAACAAAGAGACTCCAGATAAACTTTCCCCTAAACTCAAGTTTTGTGGAAACCCCCTCTCTCAGTTAGCCTGGAGTGATCGTTCTACATCTGGATTCAGTCATGAGGCGTGTTTTAACCCATCGCCACATTAAGCCCCGCCCCTAAACGAATTGATTGGCCCGGCAGATCTATGCAGGAGCAGTCAGTTAAAACTGTAGACTGTATATAAACATGGACAACATGGACGTCTCCTCCTCCTCTCGTTGGACAAACTGATGCTATTTTCCCGGGGAAAGGGGCGGCGGCATCTTGCGAGTTTGATGCCCCGCCCACAACTCCCCCAGACTCACGGGACACTGGACTTATTTATTTATTTACTTATTACAACTCTAACTGGACACTTAACTGAGCAGTTGGCATGGCAACAAGTGGTCGCCATTACGTCACATCCCGTTTCTATGGCGCCAAATAACTAAAACGGAACTTTTTAACACTTTAACATTCATCAACATTATACTAACTACCTAAAATGACAGAAACCACCTTTGAAAAAAATTTTATTTGACGTGTATTTCAGTTTTAGTTTGACCCAAGTCCCGCCCACTAACATTGAGGGGGTGGAGCTTCTGACCTATACTGCAGCCAGCCACCAGGGGGAGCTCTAGTTGCTTTGGCTTCACTTTAAAGGAGCTGTTGCGTCCTCCATCTTTATATACAGTCTATGCCCCAAACACAGAGACTCCAGATTAACCCCTAATGTGAAATAACTGAGATTATCCAGAGCCAGCCTTCAGTAAATCTGGTTCTTATCAGTTGAGGGAACTTGTACAGAAAAAAGATGAAATAAGAATAATATAATGACTAAATAATGCAGACAAACACTGAGGCACTGCAGAGGAATTAAATAAAAATATTTATCAATCATACAGGGACATGTCCTCAGGAGAATCAGTACAAACTCGTCCCACTCTTCTTAATCCAGTTTCTAGAGTTTAACGTCGGCTCCACGTCTGTGAATAAACCGGACTCAGTTCACATTTGGCTGAAGTTGTAGCTGCCGTCGTCCTCAGAACTGAACCGCACTGGGAGGGATGTCAAACATGGACGGGTCAAACTGCTGTCCTCTGAACGGAGACCCCTCAGCGTCCCAGCCCTTCTTCAGCATGTCATGGACTTTCTGAGGAGGAAACGCAAAAAAAAAAACGGCTGAGAGGCGACGTTCATCTGAGGATGGAAGCTTCTAGAGTTCAGATCTAATCTGAGGCTCGAAAATAAATAACGACACAAATAAAGATTCTTCTCTCAGCTTACATCCTTCCTTCCTTAATTCCTTCCTCATCCTCCCTCCTCTTCCCTTCCTTCTCTTTCATTCATTCATTCATTCTCTATACCCTCTTAGTGCTCATCCTTCCTTCTTTCCTCTTCTTTCTTTCCTTTCTTTCTTCCTTCCTTCTCTTAGCTTTCATCCTTCCTCCTTTCTTTCCTCTCTAACATATATCAGTAGATAGAATTAAGACCATAGGTCGATGATGTCCTGTGTTTGTGTTCTCACCATTTCGTGACTCTGTGGTTTTCCCTGCAGTTTCCGGTTGTAGTCGAATGTCAGTCGGTCCAGGACGGCGTGCTCGTCGTCGTCTACCATCGCCATGGAGCGCTCGCGGTTAATTTGGTTGATATCGATCTCTTTCTCACCTTTCAGCACCGCGTTCCACCAGACCTCAGAGGTCTTGTTTAGAGACAGCTGGAGGTGGAGGACAAGGACGTTGAAGTAAAACGTGGCGCGTTT
>SRSE01001360.1:610000-765380 GCA_005024645.1 Planiliza haematocheilus | reverse complement strand
GGAAGGAGAAGAGTTTATCTGAGCTGACTGAATGTCCTCCATTGTTGAGGGCCGGGCCTCCACGCAGAGTGCTTCAGCCGACCGAGGGGGAGAGAGGGGAGGAATTTGACGATACGCAACGTTATCTCTGGATCTTCACCCGCAGCTGCTACGAGCCGCCCTCCTCTCCTCTCCTCCATCATCCTTCACTTCTGTCCCTCACTTTCTGTGAGGCGTCACTCAGCTCACTTTTAGAACAAAGACAAACACAAACACGCAAAGTCAGCACGGTGGTATCAGTGTCATTAATAAGAACACTTTTTGTGGATAACATACTATCTTAATAATGACTACAAAAAACAATGTTACATTACACATGTTTTAATGGCGTCATGATGCGAAAAGTTTGGTTGTCTCTTATTGCAAGAGAATTTAAAATCTTACATATCAGCCAGCGGCATCTGTGGATTTTCACACAAAACCATTAAAGGAATGCACCGATAAGCCACGACATTGACCATCTTGTGACAGTTCAATGTTCTGCTGGGAAAACTTTTGGACCTGGCATTGGTGTGGATGTTACTTGAGCCTGCGGAACATACGGTGTAATCTACGCATGTAGGCAATGCTGGTGCGAGTCATTTATACTTTAGAGCTTGTCAGTCTGGTTCGCTCTGTAAATACGCCATCCAAACGCTAGTCTCTAATTTTTGTTTTTACTTCCTGCTTCACTTTAAACAATGTCGACCCAAACTTTAGCCAGAATTTCGCCAAAGACGAGTATATCAATGTTTGTATCTCCAAACCTCCTCAGCTAACTTTTCCTCAATGTGTTGAATCTTTATTGATCCAAAACAATCAATTTGAAAAATTGCAGAGACGGAGAAGAAGCTGACTGAAATACTAAAGCAGCAACACGCTACTACCAAGCGGACCAATCACAGCTCTGCGGTCTGCTTCACTACGACGTGTAGTTACATTTTCGCAGAGGTGCACGTCAGGCTACAGTGTTAGGGTCTGCATAAGATCTGGGCTGTCATCGTAGCTATGCCTTCGAATTGACGCAGAAACATAAACCATGGGTATGCCACCCACCTAGACCAGACCAGTCAACCCCACCCCATAACACTCCTTGATGGCAGCAGCCATCCAGATGCAGCCTGGAGCAACTCAAAACAACATGAAGAACATCTCAAGATGTTGACCTGGCCTCCAAATTCACTAGATCCCAAACTGATCAGGTATCTGTATGATCCTGAACCCCACAGGACCCAAAGGCCCCCACAAGGGGACCTACACAATTAGATCATATGTAGTTCTTTGAGGGGAAGTTGTCCAGTAGCTGGAAATGAAAGCTTCAGTTCAAAAATAGAAAAACATCTATAAAGCCTCAGAAAACAATTCCAAAATAAAGCAAAAGAAACCTTTCACCTCAACCTCTGACTTCCTGTACCTCATGCTGTCAGCCTGTTTGCAAGAGGATATGACAACTCTCATTGTAAACCACCTGCCAGCTGAGCACCACCACCACCACCACCCCCCCTCGTCCTATAATAAGTAACTTATTCTGTTCGGTTGCTATGGACACAGATGGCACAGAACCCGACCGGGGCAATGGTAATAGACAGAGGGGTGAACGTGTGGATGAAGGGCAGTTACTGTGACACTGCGGCCACTGCTCTGATAATGGGCAAGCAGGACGGCAGGTTACAAAAAGCTAACATGGACGCGGTGTCAGCTGCAGGGAAAATGTTTTTTTGTTTTTTCTTGGTGTCATAATCTGCCTGAATCTGTCTTGAACAAGCACAGAGAAAAGTGCAGGAACTTGACTCGGAGGCAATCAGAGCAATGATACAGACGCTAAATGGAAATTATTAAAAGCCCTACGGTCTTACTTGGAAAACAAAAAGATTCTCTTAATTATTTGTTGCAAATATCCCTGGTAGACTACATTGTCACATTTAGATGACTGTATGAACCATTCTTTTGTTTTAGAGGTTGATTTTGGGATGGCAGCTTGTAAGTGGTGCAACAGGTGCAGTTCCTCAAATGGCCACTTAAGGCTCCTGCCAAACGCGAGTCAATCCCCATAGACGTCTAAATTAAAATGTCCAACTTTACAGTAGAAATAAATAATAATTTCTTCACCTAATTTCCTCCATTCACAAGTTAATGGATCGTTTTTATCTAAGTTAGTATTTGTCTAAATTTACTTGAAGTCAATGGTTTTCAATTCCTTTTGCTGCCTTTAGCTCTCCTGTGACGGTTCTCTTCAGCTGCAGGGACATTATTCTGGCGCTGTAGATTAAAACGAACCCAAGAAGAAGTCTCAGACATCCAAAACCATGTTTTCGTGTGCGATCAAGGATGTACCTGCAAATAAACAGGTTAAGCCGCTTTGTCGGTGTTCGGGTGCGTTCCCAGGTTGTCGAAGCCAAAGGCTCAAAAGATACAAGACAAATTTTAATTAATCCAACTTTTTTTCTTAAACAATCAATAAACTGCAAACGTAACATTCATAATCATACGTAGATAGGACGGACACATACAACAATGCATACTATGCACACATTAACTTTTGGAAGCATTCTGGGATATTAATTACAGATCAGGCATAACATTACGACCACCTTCCTAATATTTCTTTTTTTTTTTTTTTTTGCGATTTGTGTGTGTGCCTGTGCCTGACTCCATCAAGGAGTGTCACTGCTATGGGGTGGGGGTGTCTGGTCTGGTCTAGGTAACAGCCACATGAATGAATGAATGCCAGGTCCAAAAGTTTCCCAGCAGAACATTGGATTGTCGCAAGATGATCAGTGTTATTTACCTCTCCTGTCAGTGGTTTTAATGTTGTGGCTGATCGCTGTATATCATGTTCTGTTTAATTTGTGTTCATTCAATGTGCACAGGATCCATTGTGGTTACAGCTGTACAGGAACTACAGTACTATGAGCTTCCTGCTCATCATCTCATACAAGTAGAGGAAACGCATCAGAGTCAACGGAGCATTGTGAAACCGTCAAGAGTGTTAGAGGCATGATAGCACTCCTCTCTGATTCAGAACTGAAGAGCCGCTGAGGGGATTGAGACACGGCGTTGTTGTTAAATATCAAGCAGCGTGAAGGAAGAAATAAATTTAAAAAAGAATCTGCAGGGATTCGTTTTTATCTTTAACATGTGCATGTATGCAGAGTTTTGCTGATACCGTTTGTGCCTTAAGGTCAAAGTCTCAGCTACCCTTTGTGGTTTAACCGTCCACCAGGAAGTGCTGGCGTTTCCTCGGCCCTCTGAGCCGGTCACATGGCGAGCGCAGTTGTTCCGTTTACACGCTGTGGCCTCTGCAGAGGATTAGCTGTACAATAACACACGCCGTGCTGCACATACACAACATAGCAACGCGGCTCCGGACATAATGAGAGGAAGGGACAGATGAAGTGCCGCCACCTGTTAAAGATCACAACCTCCTCCCTCTTCGTCCTCACCCTTCACACGCAGAAAACGAGTCGAGCGCCGACTGCTACCGACCGTCCCGGGATGTCGGCTCTGACCTCCCGACGGCGCTGCTGCCGCTGAACTAACCGCACAAGCATGCACGCAGTGGCATACAGGGCAACCGCTGACAATTGGATAACATCCCCAGCTGTCCTGTCACTTTCACCTTCGCAGCTGCTAAGCCTCGGTGTGTACATTACATTAGGCTAAGCCGTGTAAAGCGCTGTGGGTGCACGGGCACACTGTATATGCGCGTGACCACGTTTCACCAGCGGCCTTGTCAGCGCGGCTATCTAAAGCAGATTTAGCGGTCGCAGTCGACTCGAGTCCGGGGAAGCCTTTTGCCGAGCGCACCCACGGGTAGAACGTGAAGAAATAAAAGAAGATACGGCGCAAAGAGAGTCGAGGAGAGTGGAGCAGATTGGCAGGGGAGCAGGGTCCCTCTTCTAAGCCGCGGCGCTCGGCTTGGCTCGGATGTAGAAATGAATATGAGTCTGCCACGTAATCAGCTTATCCCGGGACCTCGCTAACGGTGCCTCGCTTACGCAACGCTCACACCATCGGAGAGCCTTTCATTTAGTTTTCATTTAGCGGGATGAGAGACTGATATTCCACATCTACTGGCTGGCTCGCCACAGCTGGGCTCAGCCACAGACATCCTGCTCTAATCACGGCTGCTGCTGCTGCTGCTGCTGCTGCTGCTGCTGCTGCTGCTGCTGCTGTACGACTGTGTGGGAGGAACTGAGCTAGGCATGGGGTTATGAGGAGCTGTGTGAGAATTTCAGCTTTTTATTGTTCATTTCAGAGATTGTGTCTTCCTGTCTTGCTGTAAGGGCTGCTGCTTTGACTCCCCTCGGCGCGCCACTGACTTGCCGCGTTAATAAGTCATGCTCTTAATGTTTCTGCTGTTGCGTGGATACATTAATTCGACTGAAACAATTGCGCCCTCCCAACCAAGAAGTACCACAAGCACGCAGGCAGGCGCTCTTGTTAATTCTTTCTAACGCCGTCTCTTCTTCCACCTTAACTAGGTCCGTCCATCCATTCTTTTTGGAAGCGGCTTGGGTAAAAGCTACCCTCTGGGGGGAGCATTTATTCTTGGATCCAGCTGCCTTTTTCACTTTACTTTTTAATGAATTTAACATCGCAGATACACGGTTTCCTCCTTAACCCACTGAGCCACCGTGGGGCTTTGCTTCGGCTCTTTATGAAGCTGCTTCCCTTCCAGAGCTCCTGATGAGCTCCTTTTATTTTAGTGCTTTACAAAACTTGCTCGGCAAAGCGCCCTCGTACGCTGTCGCTCCCGAGGAGAAAACAGCGGGCAGACATAAATCAGCAAAGCGTCATGCCTGTCTGAAAACCGCTGGTTTATTTTGCGTCTTCCTTGGGTCGGATTGGACCGACTGTACTAAATCTGAAAGGCTACAGTAAACATTTTAACTGAAGAGGAAATGCATGACCTTTAAATCCGGGTTTTTTTAATTATGTCATGGAGAAATAAAAGGAAAGTGTGTCCTAAAGGCAAGACGTCTCTGACTGAGGCACAGACCTTAACACGTGTCTTGGATGAGGAAGCCTCTGTTTGTGGTGAGCGCTGGAATGGACGGGCGGCCTACTGGAAGGAAAAAACTCCCGTAACATGTATTTATCTCATTAAAATGTCTGCTCCACGTGCTCCTCAGCAGAAATGCCCTGCTCCATCATTTAATGCTCGCTGCCATGTACAGTTACTGTGTCCTTGAGAGGAAGAGGTCAGCGTTAGCTCGGTGGAAATAAAGTGTAACTGTGAAACTTTTCCTAATACTGCGTAGGTCTCCTTCCAAAACAGTTCATCAGAGAATGGACATGGGTCTTCTGAGGGTGTCCTGTGGTGTCAGGCTACAGGATGTTGTTAGTGGGGGGCCTTTGGCTCGTATGGGTTGAGAGGAGGGTCCTCTGTAGATCATCTCACAGATACTTGATCAGTTTGGGATCTAGTGAATTTGGAGGCCAGGTCAACACCTTGTGCTGTTCTTTAGTTGGTCCTGTGTCAGGCTGCAGGGGGGTTGGGCTATGAAGTGGGGGTGCCTGGTCTGGTCTAGGTGGGTGCTACATGTCTAAGGGGCCATCCACAAAACGCAGATGTTTTTAATCGTTTTGGCCTATCGTCCAGACGAATCCCGTAAACGCATAGCCCTAAAACACACTTTTTTGAAACCGGGTCCCAGGGTGGATAAATTCAAAAACGCACTTCTTGTGGATCCGTCTGGACAGTTGAAACCGGAGATATTGGAAAACGATGATGTCATCGCCACCATCGCCACACCCCTCCAGCAGCCTTCCACCTCTTATATCTCGCGAAACGTCTCATAACAACATCAACAACAATGGTGGACTACATGCTTGTGTTACTACTGGAGAAGATATTGAGCCTATTGTGGTTACTAGGGCAAAATCTAATTTTTCCTTGAGTTTGGTTTCTTCTAAAGCCGATTTGTAAACAGCGCTCAAGCTTCATGCACATGCGCCACCTCTTCCTCTCCGTTTTTGTTGAATTTCTGAAACTGAAACAGCGCCGCCTATAGACCTGGGATATGAAGTAGCGTTTTGAGCCGTGTTAAGACGGATCCGTGTGGACGCGGCTTTTTGAAACCGTGCCAGCGAAAACGGATAGGAAAAAGATTGTTTTCGTACGTGTAGACGAGGCCCAAGTAACATCCACATGAATGAATGCCAGATCCAAAAGTTTCCCAGCAGAACACTGAATCGTCACAAGATGGTCAATGTTATTTACTTCTCCTGTAAGCGGTTTTAATGTTCTGGCTGTTTAGTTGCCCTTGTAGGAACCATATCAATCAATCAGCAGTGTACTTTTGTATATACACTGTATGGTTAAATGTTCCATTAGTAGAATATGTAGTAAACTACTCATCTTCTTTGTCTTGTCAGCTCATAGATCTACCACAGTGTGACCAGGAGAAGCAGCATTTCACACCTTTGTAAGTCCTCATTTACATATCGTGGAAGTGACAGCAAACACGACTTGAATCTTGACTCTACCGCAACCCACCAGACCGGAGTGTAAAGTCAGTAGATCTGCTGTTCACCGCGACCTCTGTGTTGTTGACGTCCAGTTCTCTGAAACCACATGCATTCAACACTCCCCCAATCTGGCTCCATAATCTAAATAACACCCTGTAGCGTGTGTTGCGCTATTATTTTCATATCTTGCCGTGTGTGCAAGGTTGTGATTGGAAGAGTAGAAGTGGGATCCGTGATGTTTCCCCTCAGGTGTGTGCGACTAACAAGAGTTTTCTAAACCCCTGTGGTCTGAACCCGGCAAACTTTACTGAATTAGCCCCCTCTTTACATGGATTTGACATTATCCTCTTAATAATTACTTGGTCCTGGACATTCTTGGTGCCAACAAGGTGAACTTTATTCATTTCATTCACGACTTGATGCATCTGCCACGTGGCAAAGCGAGACGTGGGAACCTGTAGAATTCGTAACGCATGTAACTGTGGCTCTGTGTCGAAACTACACTTCTGCAACAGCCGTAACAAACTATAAAGAGAAAACCCCCTGTTTCAGGTACGCACCCACCATATAATACCATTTAGAATTAGCTGCATTTCTTTGGATGACTGTTGGGAGTTCCTAATGACGGGGTGTGAAGTTTTGTTTTGATAGCTGCAGTGGTCTATTGTTAAAATGTCAATCTCATTTCTGAAACTGAAACGTGACATTTCACACTCCTGCAGTTTTTCGGTGGTTTCTGCTAACAGTGCACGGCGGCTTCGAAGATTTGTCAAATATCTCGGCTATGAAATGCTCCCAGAGTCGCTCAAATTGATCCACAGATGCGTTACAAATAAGCTGCAGGTGCGTCTCTGGCAGGGAAGATAAAAATCCTTATCAGACAGAGGCATAAAACAAGAGGAAGAAAAAAAAACAACAGGAAATGTTTAGGACATCCAAACGGATAACCTGTAATGTGCAAAAATAACAGCGGCGGTTTGATTTCGCCGGTGTCAGACTTCATTAGTCTTGCGTGTTCCCGTTTGATCCGACGCGAGATCACATCCGTCCTCATTAGAAAGCGCCTCCGCGTGACACAACACATGTCACAAATCTGCCGCCCTAGCCCTGCCTGTCACGCGGCGGTGATTAAAAAAAAACGGATCCGCGGAGATCCGAGTGCGTCTTTGTGAGCCGTGTGTGTGTGTGTTTACTCCGTGTTTGCCTTGATTAATGTTTATTCCACCCCGGCAAACAGTCATGAATGCCAGCGATTCTCAATTACACACTTGAAGTTTTCCCTATTACCCGACGTGAAAACACAGCTGAAGTTTCGTGCGCGTGCACCGCCTAACGCCTCCTCTACCACAAACCACTACAACACTTCCTTTCCAGTAAATGCAACTGTACCATTCGCCATAGGAGGTGTGTGGCGTGTGCGCCGCTCGCGGCACCTTTTCCCCATAACGTCAATCTGTACGCTGACGCAAATGGCATATGAAATTGGTTTGAGTGGAATCTCCCTTTCTATTTAAAACTAGAAACTGCTCTGCACGAGTGCGTCTGAAGAGCGCTCTCATGGTATGTTGATTGGGCGTAATACAAAACCTGAGAGCTTTATTAGAGTCTGCTGGGTGTGCAGCCCGAGACGAGGAGTGTTTCAAGTTGATGGCGCACCCACATCTCTTGTCTAGAGGAGAAACAAAGGAGGCTTTCTGCTCCCTGGGTAGTTTACCCACTCTGGTAACAACAGAACCACCTCCTCATCTCTGTGACTATACATGAGGCCCGTCTCAAAGCAGTGGGCCGTGGAAAGTTTTGCTGAAATGCATAAGGTTGTTTGGATGAGGAAAAAATACAGATGTTTTGCAATACAACTATCAGCCACAAGATTAAAACCACAGGAGAACATTGACCGTCTTGTGACAATACAATGTTCTGCTGGGAAACTTCTGGACCTGGCATTCAATCATGTGGATGTTACTTAGACATGTAGCACCCACCTAGACCAGACCAGGCAGCCCCCACCCCATGGCAATGACACTCAACATGCATTCAACACCAGCAGGATGCAGCCTGACACACAAAACCGGTTTAGAACTGGAGAACTCCTAAAACATGAAGAACAGCACAAGGTGTTAACCTGGCCTCCAGATTCACTAGGTCCCAAACTGATCAAGTATCTGTGGGATGATCCACAGAGGAGGCCCCTCCTCTCAACCCATAGGAGCCAAAGGCCCCCCACTAACAACATCCTTTAGCCAGACACCACAGGACACCCTCAGAAGACCCATGTCTATTCTCTGATGAACTGTTTTGGAGGCACAAGGGAGAACTACACAATATTAGGAAGGTGGTTTTGATGTTCTGCCTGATTGGTGTACGTTCTTTAGCTGTAAAGCAACACGTAGCGAGCGCTGTGATCCCTCTCGAAACTTGGTGCTTTCATTCCAGATGAAAGGTTAAAGGGCATTGCTTTCTGGTTCTCTAACTCCGGGGGTATCTTTGAAAGCAAACAGGGTGAAGGTTGTGTTTGCCTGAGAGATAAAAGTACTCATGGCGGCTTACACCGGGAGGCGTCAGCGGGAGGAATATGCAGATGTATGAGTTTGATTTCACTTATCCCTCAAAGCAGCAGCACTTTCTGATGAAGTCATGTTTCTTTTTATTGAGTCGTAAAAGTCTTGTTTTCTTCAAACCGGTGCGAGGAAGAGACATGCTAGAGGCTATGCTAGCAGTTCTTTGAGCCGACGCGTGATCTTCATGTTTATCACATTTATGGAAATGCGTCCAATAGTCTTTGAGGTTCTTGGATCCAAATGCCAAACCACATTTTTGATGATGCCTGTAGACGTTTGTGCATGTTACAGGTTGTCCTCCTGTGAGAAAACGTGACATGAAAAGAAACCCATTTCAGAGCAACCACTGTACCGTCCTGTGACCTCCGTTTACCTGCTGCTGAGCTTCAGCTGGTGAAGCCGAGTGGGGCCCGGCCTCCTGCTTCATAACACTGTGTAAAAGCCTAATTTGGTGCTAATAGGCCGCTGTCTGTTTTTATAAGCCGTCGCTTGCAGCCACGAGAACTTTACAAGGGAGTGGTTAGAAATGCAATTTTCTCTAAGAAGGGTATAGTTAGATGGGTGTGAGGGCGTGCGTGCGGGGGTGATTTTGCTGCTGCAGCTCAGGGTGGAGTCAAGGTCCAAACATAACCTCTTTAGCAATTCTCAGCTGAAAACAAACTGTAATCTGTGACTGAGCCCAAACATAACAGTCGGAGCGCGTGCACCGAAAGGTCAGCTCAGCAGCGAAGAAGGAAGCGTTGTTAGCATTTACTCTCAAAGCTTCTTATGTGTCATTTCTCTTCTATCGCTGCATGTTATGTGCTCGGCTATGGTAATAACTTGTGGTGCTGGACAGGATGTGTGGACTTTGTTTATTTTTTGTTTTGCTTGAAAGAGCTGCTTGCTTCCTTTGAGAGTGAGCTGCAACAGTTGAGGGCTAAGCAGCTAAACCATTAGCTAAACTGACGCTAAAGCACCTGTAGGTTTGTGACTGATAGTTGTCTTTACATTTACAGTAGGTTATTAAATCTGTTACCAGACGAAATCTGCTGATAATAGTAGCGTTAAATAACAAAACAAGGATTATGTGATGTTATTAGGCTGGAGATATATTTTAAAACTTTATTTTAGTAATTCATGCATGCAAGATGGCCGCCATCCTGCGTCCATTTAGCACGATGGTCATGCAGAAATTAAAGAGGGATTACTGTTTTTTACAACCTGGACTCCCACTTTAAGGATATACGCGGTGCTTTGCTGGATCTAAATATCCTCTATATCTATAAAAGTTGTATGGGTGAGTGAACGGTCGTATTTTATGCCAGAAATAAAGTCCAGGTTGTATAAAACAGCAATTCCCCTTTAACTCTATGCGACACAAACAGACCCCAGTCATGTGACTTCCTGGTAGGCACCACCCACAGATCCCCAATACAAAAAAATACGATACCAAACTCCGCTGCAGTTTTTTAGAACTAAAGAAAACCACGTGGGTGAGTGGCAAAGTGTCAAACGAGTCCAGTATCTCTGGTTTTAGCTCCGCATTTGAGCCTATGTCACATCCTACCCGAGCGGCCATCTTGCTCTGTAATTACACTGCCAAACATGCGACTCGCCACGTTGAATTTTTCTGTGTGCTTCAAAGAATGGCACCAGCTCATGTTGGAGTTGACGCTAACCAGACAGTATTGTCAATCACCCGTCCACTGAGCCAGATTTGCTGCAGGATCAACAGTCGAGACTTTTCTGCAGTGCCCTCTAGTGGCGTCCTCCAGTAACACCCTATATAGGCAAATAATGAGGCAGCAGGTTGACAGTGGTTAAAAAAACAAGCCTGAATCGCTGCTGTGATATTATACCAGTGGTTCCTTTCATCCTTTCAGGCTCCTGCTGGAAGGATTGTGGTAAATAAGTCCGACAGCATTTTAGTATTTATAGGGAACACGCCGCCACGCTGAGAAGTGTTCCCAAATAGACAACGCAGCGTGCGACATCCTTTATTCATCTACGGTGGCGTTGCTCAAATATTGAGTTGCAGAGAAAAATACGGCTTTACTGCCGAGATTTACCTGCTCAGAGATCAATCTGGGATCCTCGGATTTGTTTCTTTTTTTTTACATCCCGAGCTATGCTGCGCAATCTGCCGCCGGTAAGAGGCTGACAACACAAGTGTGAGGTCTCATAATGGAGATCTTTTCTGACACATCTGAACAACTTGGCACGCTATTATAGATGCATGTGAGCGTTAGACCCAGCTATCCCGGCTTGATTGTGCAACTAAGAGCAGAGAGAGGAGGAGAGTAAATGGGAGGCAGAGCATGTGATTATCTGATGTTTCTGTGAAATGAAAAGAAAGAAGAAGATATATTCATATTTTCACAGAAGTAGAAGAATAAAAGATTATTCACATTCCAACACCCACTCAGTCGCACACTACAAATGTGATTTATAGTCAGTCGTTACCACTACCTTCGGGTAATAAGAGAACTGGGTAGCTCCAAAATACATTACCATAAATAGAAGAAGCGCTCGGTACCTGAAACAGAGAAAATTGCCATTAAAGAGCGTGTGAACTCCGTGACATATCTGAATAACTAGCAATAGAGAAGCCAGGAGCACACCGGATGCTCATTCCTCTCCTTTATGAAACGTGTCATTGCGTACAACAACCGTCGCCCGTCAAAGTAATTGTTGTGGAAAAAAAAAAAAAAAAAAAGGAGTAATGCACTCCGGTGCGAGGTGAAATTGTACGGAGCCCATCTTCACGGCTCCTCTGGATTATCAGCAGCCGGAGCGCTTGTGTTGTGCGGGAGGTGGACCTATTTATTTTTCATGATGTTTTGGAGGTGAGAAGTGCATCGTGAAGCAATAAGTTAAAAAAACGAAGGGGGAAAGCAGCCGCACCTGTGAGCACGCGTGGATACGTGTGTGCTTTGCTTTCATGTCGTTTTGCTCAGAGTTTCTGGAGCAGGACCTTCAGCTGAGATAATTATGAAATCCATCTTAGACGCCGTCTTGAGGTAAAGAGGTGATTCCCAAAGGCAATAAGAATAAGAAAAGAATAATTACGGGGCTTATTTTTTTCCATGTGTCTGAGTGCATTTATAGGGATTCAAATGATAGTGTTAAATACAACCTTAAATCAGCCACAACATTAAAACCACTGACAGGAGGAGTAAATAACACCATCTCAAGACAATACAATGTTCTGATGGGAAACTTTTGGACCTTGCATTTATTCATGTGGGTGTTACTTAGACATGTAGCACCCACCTAGACCAGACCAGGCAGCAGCTAAAAAAAAAACATGAAGAACACCTCAAGGTGTTGACCTGGCCTTCAAATTCATCAAGTATCTGTGGCATGATCCACAGAGGCCCTTCCCTTCAACCCATAGGACCCAAAGGCCTCCGCTAACACCCTACACAATATTAGAAAGTCATAATGTTATGGCTGGTTGGTTGGGCATCTGTTAGGTAACTCAGAGTGACCACACCATTAATTATGAATAAAATTAGACACCGATATACTTTGAATTTGTTCACCACTTGTTTGCTTTGTCATGAATGGGGAAAGTAGCTACAGAAGCCAAAACAGTTTTTGAACCACACTCTAAACTCTTGTTTATTTCTGCTGTGGCATTTTAAAACGTGGAGGTCTGTGGGGAGTAACTGTGGAGCAAGCCTCAACTGGACGTTTGCGGGGCTGTTTTTTTTCATCCATTTATTTTTTTTTGCACTCTGGGGTTGGCGTCATTTTTCAGCCCCAACAGGTTGCTGCTTGGTCCCAACACGACAGCAGGAGCACAAAGGCAATCATCTTGGAGAGAGAGAGAAATGAGCCATCGCGCCGAACAGATGCTTTCAAAAATGATTCATTAAGTAGAGTCACCATCTTTCAGCGTTACGTCTTTATCATTTAACTTGATTAAGGCGTGATGTCAGAATGTAATGTTCACGCGCTTCGTGCGACATGACGCTAAAGTGATAGAATAAGGAGATGAAACTCAACCAGCATGCAAACAACCAAATGATTTCTATGTGTTTTATTTATTTATTTGTGATGTGTATGTTCTTAAATTATAAATGAAATTCTCACTATGATGATAAACAGCATCTTAAGCTGGTGTATAAGAAAGCTAAAAGTGTGATATATTTTGCAAGATTCAGCTTAAAGACAGTGATCATTGGCTTTTAATATAAAGCTTTTTTTAAACGGGTAAAAAGGTTAGAGAACTCTTTAAACATCTAAGAACAGGTAAATGTCTTGGGTGTGAGAATCAGGGCGCAGTTTCTTGTCATCAATCTCTTATTGTAGCATAAGACCTTTGACAAAGCACACTTTCCCCCCCATGGAAGTCAATGGTAACACCTGCTTTTTCTGTTTGAAGCTCTATAGGAACAAACCCGCCCCTCTAACTATATTATGAATCCTTTCTTTGACAAAAACCTAACTGGATGGCTTCACTTTGTCTCGCAGGTCTACACATGTCAGCAGTGTGTGCACTGAAAGTCCTCTCTTTGACGTCTGGCTTCGGTGTGGTCCATAGTGCTGATGACGGGTACATTAGTGCTCGCTTACTGGCTGCAGGGTGGGAAAATAAACACGAAACAGCTCAGTCACGTTGGCCCTTTGTGTGGAGCTTTAGAGAAATGGTGTTTTCCAAGCAGGCTTGCCTTTGGAGAGTTATACTAAAGGACAGGAAAAACTGTCTGACCAGTATATATTCAAATAAGCACACGCAGGTGCGTCACTGGCTCTGTTGTGTTGCAGGGTTTTAAATCCACTTGTTGAATGCTAGCAAGCTAGTGTAGATTGTAAAGCTTCCTAGGCCTATTAAAGTAAGTGAGCCTAACTTTTCGACATTATTAGTGATTCTTTCGTCTCTTTTAGTTCTGATAAGTCCCGAACAATTTGAAAGGTTACTCTTTTCGCTGATACGACCAATGTTTACCAAATTAGCAGCTCATTCTGACGTCTGTTTGGTTTGGTTACCCCTCACCTCCCAGTTTCATGGATTGGGTGGCTT
Source organism: Planiliza haematocheilus (assembly GCA_005024645.1). Lineage (NCBI taxonomy): Eukaryota > Metazoa > Chordata > Actinopteri > Mugiliformes > Mugilidae > Planiliza > Planiliza haematocheilus. The sequence goes on along the minus strand of SRSE01001360.1, from coordinate 751,319 downwards.
TGTAACTACATCAACTCACTTTTTTATTAGTGAGTTTACATCATTGTTTCCACTAGAGGGCCCCGATGACGCTTACAAATTAACCGTCATCATGGTTTGTAACAAATCGACAACTTCCTGGAAAGAAAAAATAAATACAAGACGGAAAGGTTAAGAAAAAAAAAAGCATCTGCAGTTCCTCAAACGGCCACTTGAGGGTGGCTCCGAATGTGAGTCAATCCCTATAGACCTTCATTTTAAAGTGTCCAAGTGAATTTCTATGCATAATTAAGCGTGTTGCCCTACAGTTACATTTGAAGTCCTCATGAAACAATTAGTTCTATTTACTTCTATTTACGTGTTGTTTTGCTGGACTTCTCTGTGACCAATCAGAGAAGTCCAGTCTTCTCTGATTGGTCAGCTCCAATGGCCTGAGAAGCCACTGCCCATACATGTTCAAGATAAAGCTTTGCTGCTGCTGAAGGAGAGACAGGAAACGTTTCTACACGCCCCCCAGTGCAGGATGAGTCATCGCCGTTTTCTAATAGTTTTTCAGCAAACTTAAAAATATCACCTACAAAACAGTTTTTCTCCTTGCGACATACGATGCACGACACATCGTATAAAAACACGAGGAGATCGAGTTTGATTTCACAGGGACTTTAATAGACAGTATCATTTATCTCTCACTCATATGCCCTGTTTGAAACCTCCCTGCCTTCAAAAGAAACAGAAATCCATAAAACCAAGGCGGACGAATAAATATTTCAAAGCATCCACAGTTAAAACCTCATTGGCAGACGTATTCATGCCGAGTCGTATATGGACGCATACTGAACAGCTCGCTTGATAAACACATCATTCAAAGTGGGCTCCGGCCTAAAAATATGGCTCATTGAATCATTTATGGGTTAACAATCAAAGTTGTTCTCCAGACATGAGGCAGCACAGCAGGACTCAAAACCTCCGACGACTGCCTCGCTGAGCAGCTGATAGAGAAGAAGAGAGAGAAAGGACAAAAGGGAATGGCTTTAGAAAGAAACGGCGTTTTACTCTCTGAGCAGTGTTTTTATAATTTAGGTTATTACTGATCTGACACTTTTTTTTACAAATTATAACCCTCCAAGATAACTCCTCACTAATAGTGTTTGAGATGGATTCTCAAGCGGGAAAGAGCTTTTATTTTTTACTGTTACTTGGGGGGTAAAAAAAAAAAATGTCTGTGAGCAAATTCTGTGTCAAAGAGGGAGATTAGTTTCATATTAAGAAGCAAAACCTAAAGCATTGATGATTAAAGCATCCTTCAAAGATCTTAACATTAAAAGACTGAGCTCAGCGGAAAGGGGAGAGAGAAAAGCTCAAGCAGGCAGGAGCACAAAGGTGAGCGCGAACCGCCGCGCTGTGCTAATGTTGTCTTTCAACTCATTAATCTCCTGCTGGCTACGCCGCAAAAACAGGCCCTGGATGAGAAGAGGGCTGTAATCACACAGACTAAGCTCACCCAGTGGCTGGCGGACTGGCCGTCCCCCGGCCTCCCGGCCTCGCCGTGAAATCCAGAGTTAAATTCACGCATGCCAGCCTCAGAGCCGGCGAAACGCGACAGCACGTGACCCCGCCGGCACCGGGGAACGAAGACGGGAACAAATGGGCCAGGTGAGGATCCAGGCTTTCCTTCGTAATCACATCCTGAAGGAAAACATATAGAACAAGTCACGTTCTAGGTGAAGTTTCAAACTTTAATGCGACTGAATATTACCCCGTAGAGTTTCCGTTAACAGCCAAACTTCAAACAGCCAGCTTCAAATGCTGCACTGTTCACACCTGAGTTTTCCACCTGCCCACATTCTCATTTATATGCACATTGCTACATTTGTTAGCGTGCAGCTACTGTCGTCCGCGGAGTGCTATCGAACCGTTTGCAGAAATGTGTGCCGCAGTAATTACGTTTGCACGGGCAATATTTCCCCGCTGAAATAGTTCCAGCTGTTGACATGATCTGATGAGATATTTGTCGTCCCAAAACATCAATCAGAATGGAAATATTCTGATGCACGTGAAGTAGGTGCAGGCTTCAAGTGGGGCAAACATGCAAATGCCTCCATTCCAACCAGAGAGACAGAAAAGAAACCGTCTGATCAAGCATTTACATGGTCATTAGGTGCTAATATTTTCCTATTGGACAGATTATGAACGGTCACCCCAACCCCTGCTGATAAGGCCAGCGTGATGTGATTGAAGTGGTTACATGAGGGGTTTTCTTTATTCTGATTGGGCTGTAATTTAGATTATTAGCAGCATTCCATGTAAATGAAGCCATTGAAACACACTCATTTACATGCACAAGCACTAGAACATGAAGACAATCAACCACTCATGCAATTTGTCAAATAGGTTGTAATTATTTACCAGTTCCGATACAGTTTTAGCTTTTTTAAATGCATCCTGGTTACACATCAAAGAAGTTCGTTTTAACTGTGACTGTGCATATATGCTTCTGCAGACGCAAACAGTGTTTTGTAAACCACGGGTAATGATTTCGCTCCTCTTCTGGGAAAGCTCATCCACATTTTGGAGCGCCGCTGCAGGGATTTGCTTCTGTTTTATCCGCAAAAGCTGCAGAAAGGGCACCGATGTTTGGCAATACGGCCCGAACGCGAAGAACTGAGCTAAACGCTTCCCTGTAAATGCTGCTTTGCCATAAAACGGGGAAACTTACATATACAACTAACGTACAAGAGCCCATTTATGATAATTTGATGTAATTGCTTGCTGAGGCTTTCAGATTTTTCTTAAATGTGAGCGAGGGGCCGACACAATGGAACAAACTGCAGACTAAAAGTACGCGGGCAGAGTTGCTGAAAATGGCCTTGGTGCGTGGCAGAAATGTCGTTTTTCAAACGTCTGCTGTGATAACAGTTTACATCACATTTACAAAGTCTTGCAGTCTCAAGTTCCCTTCCCCTCGGCTCAAATGCAAACCACAAGCGGCGGAGTATGTATTCCTTTTGATAACACATGGCCTTAATGGATTGCTCCAGGCAGGAGTCATAGACTGTATACGATAGGAGTCCACCACAGTGGAGAATACGAGCTCAATTATCTGGGGGAGGGGTAAATGGAGGGCCACACTCGCAAGGGGAAGCAAGCAGGAGAGGAGGATGACCTGCAGGAAGGAGATGAGGAAGCGCGTAGGAGGGTTGCATTGATGGGAGGACAGCGGCGAAGTTGCCCACGGAGCCACTTTGTGGCGATAACAGAGCAGTATCGGTGCTGGAGGAGGAGAATCGCTATCTGTTCCTGAACGCCGAGGGCTTGCACGCGTGTGTCTCTGAATGTCTGTGATTCATAAACGCACCTTGGCAACGCACACGCAACTCTTGTCTACTTTCCATACATCCCATCCTGTTTTTGGGGGGGGCCTCGGAGCCACAGAGGCAACGGGACGGGACGAGCACGATTAGTTAAGTTGAGACGTGATCCATGTCCTGATCACAGAGGAGGACAGGAGGTGAAAGGAGCCGGTTGTAGGGGCGAGGAGGAGGAGGAGGAGGAGGAGGAGGAGGTGAAGGCCTCGCATGGAATTGGCAGAGACAAAGAGGAGGAAATCAAGAGGGAGCGATGGAAACGACGGCATGTCCGCAGAGAGATGTTGGTCCCTTTTGAAGAGGACACGGGCGCTGCTCAATCACCGCCGACTTCAAAGCCTCATCATTAAAGCTCTGCCTGGAGACGGGAGCCCCTCCTTTCTCCCCCACAGCCTCCCCTCTTTCCATCCTCATCCCTCTTTTCTTCACTGTCTGTCTCACTCTCTCTTTCCACTCCCCCCTCCCTCGCCTGCCTCCACTCATCCATTAAAAACAGCAGGTAGAATAGGGTGAGTGAGAGAGAGGGAGAAGGCAAAAGGGCACAAAGATCATCCAGACGTGGCATAGTCTGCCGAGCCGAGCGGGCCGCGTCTTTTCTCAGAATCCATCTTCTTTTGTCGCCGCTCGAGCTCAATCAGCGGTGTTGTCTTGCTCCCCTTCTTTTTCGGCTTGAACGCACGAGTCAGAGACGGATGAAAAGGTGCGCGCAGGCTCGAGTGAAGAAGCAGAATAGAGGCAGAGGCGAACGCTTGAGAGTGTTTGAAGCCCGCCGTGGCAGGGTGATGTGTCACATAACTCACGAGCTGTCGCATGGAAACGCGGCGTTCCCAAAAAGTCAGTCTCGGGGCTTAGGAGAAGTGAGATCTCAGGGTGAATTTGACATAAAGCTTCCCTCCCTAAAGAAAAAAAATGCTCCATACAATGTTAAAAACTCCTCTCCTCCGATGTTAATTAATAATCGCCTGATTTGAATTTTGCAAGCATGACCTTGAAATGATAAAAATGCTCGTGCGGCGGTGCTGCGGATTCGTTTGATCGCCCCTTCCAGACGCACGCTGAACACATCAGGTCCAATCAGTGTCGCGGTGAAATATGCACGGCGCAGAGGAGAAAGCAGCACAGCTGATCATTAGCGAGACGGCTGGAGAAGAAAAAGAAGAAGGCCGCACTTCCACTGGAAGCACACACTCAAAAGAAAGTGCCATTTGGCTCTGATTGGGCTCGCCAGACGTGGACATCTGTCAGGTGGAGCGACAGAAATAAATAAATTAATAAATAAGTTTCCTTTGCAGGCAGAGACCCCGTCTGTCACTCTTGATGAAAACGCATCAGTGGCCATGATTGAAGTGTTGACAGCGAGACATAAAAGCAAAATCTAATGAGAGAACGATGTAGCTGAAATGCCAGGAGCTTGTTTTTTTTTTTTATATCAGTACTCGGATGTTTGCTCAGACTGTTACACGAGTAGGATTTTTGATTACACGACTCAACAGCCTGTTAGAAAAACAGTAACACTGGAATCAAAGCTGCATGCAAAAAATTGCGAACAGGGTATTATCATATTTATTTTTATGTTTATCCATTATGCCGAGTTCACAATATTATTTGCCTGAATCAAACTCTCTATTTATAAATTTGATTTGATCTCGCTAGTCGATGGTTTGCAGGCGTAGCATCTGTGATTAGGCAACAAAAGCACTTGGTTAAGGTTGTGGAAAGATTGCGGTTCGGTTAAAATGTTGATAGATGCATTGTGTTGCAAGTGAGCAGCGACATCTGGACCTGGAAAATTAATCCCAAAAACCGCAGTTCTTCAAATGACCACTTGAGGCAAAAGCGAGTCAATACCCACAGACCTCATAATTAAAATGTCCCTTTACAGCAGAAATGAACCCAAACAACACTACAACAAACAGTACTGGTCTTTAGAGTACATTAGCTGGCTTAAAATGGGATTCATCTTTAACTAACTCACCTGCTTAAATTATATCAAGGCTTAAAGATCCTCATAATGTAGAGAGTGGCTTCTCTGAGGTACAGATGGTTGCTAGCTGTATGCCTAGGTGTCCTACTCCCTCCTGTCCTACCCATGTTCCAGCTTCATTTTAGAATTAGCGCGAAGTTAGGTAGAGTTTGAAACCGGCAAAAATGGTGACAGCCATAGACACAACACTGAGCTTCATAACCTTTTCTTACCTTAACCAGTGTGTAAACATAACAATAAACCCAAAACTTCTTTAGTAAACAATTCACCAATACATCCAACGGTTTTCTGATTAGCTGAAAACTTGATTCTGCTGTATCACTAGAGGATACCAAAATGGCCGACCCAGCTAGTGCACTTGGTCCCCGACTGACAAACCTGATGTGATGTCTAAGAAATCTTCCTCAGAAACAGGGCAGGAACCTTTCAAGGAAAGTGAAACTTGGCAGGTAATTGGTTGAACCATGTCTCTATGGTTGTTTCTTGTGGGCTAACCTTAGCTAATAAGAAGGATTTTTAAACTAGCAAGACATCAGCGCAGCTAGCTATTTAGTTAGTATGTCTATGTAAAATTAAAGCTGAAACAAACGCTACTAGACTTGATTAAGTTACCATACCATGACTTGAATGGACTGAAACCAGTTAGCATGTCTTGCTTTCTTTGTATGAAAGATCTTAGCATAACAGGCACTTTTGGGATCCCCTTTACAACGCGTCCATGCCAGTCGTCCCTAAGCCGCCTGGCTTAAAACTTTGCACGATGGACTGTCTGAGCCGTGCTAGGTAAACCATTGACACCATTAGATCACATCCATTCCGTTCCACCACATTACTACAAACAGGTCATTTGCACATTAACAACTATTTAGTCTGCCTTGTACGCAGGGCCGGCCGCTGGCATAAACGGTCTATGCGGTTGTTTAGGGCCACAACCACTAGAGGGGGGGCCACACGATCAGTGTGTGACTGGATTTTTGACCTTCTCTTTATTTTAATAGCCTATATACTACAATCGCGGAAATATATCAGTTTAAACAGACGTATCAGTACAGGGGTGAAAAAAAACTAGTAAAGTAAATAAGTAAGTTTGTGACCGCTCCGGCGCTCCCTCCTCCGTGCGTAACCATGGCAACAACGCAGCCGGCGCAGCGGTCAGTAACCGCGGCATTGTGGGTATCGTTATTTCGCAAATTAACAACACAAGAGATGGCTCCTAAAAGAAAATTCCCGTGTGGTGCCGAAGGACGAAAAAAAAGAAAAATTGAAACGGAAAGAAGATCACAAGATAAAGGTACTCGGGCGTGACTAGCCCGTTTTTAGGGGTGCTCAAGCACCCTTAAACTTTGTCCCAGCACCCCTAAAAATAAGAGTTGAAAAAAATGGTTGTTTTATTTCAAAATGGTTTGTCTATGATACGATGCCAAAACAAATAGCACAATCAAAAAAAAAACATGTGGTTTAAACATAATATTTTAACGAGGAAATTAAGTACCCCCCTCCCCAGTGGTATGATCCACCTCTCTCGTTTAGCGCTCCTTCTCTCACGCAGTGCGCACACACCTTTGGTTTGTCTGACCACCTGAGGGACGTGGCTCCTGTAAGTTACCGAATGATCTATTTAATTTATCATCAGCACCAACACATAAGAGTCATTAGCAACAGCCCTAACTTTTACTGCTGTTGTTCTTGTTCAGTAGGAGTTTACTAGCTGACTTTTTTTTCTCTTTTTTTAGCTAATAGTGCAGGTTGTCAATCAACCACTGTCAACAGTTTTATTGAACTTTTGGTTTGTGCATATTTGTTGATGTTAAAGCTAAACTTTAAGACTGATACTGCCTAAGATTGTTCCTACCTCATCTCATTTAAATGCAATTTCTTTTCTTTATTTTTTGCTAGCATGCTGCGTGCTAACAAGAAAAACGGCACACAGCGTTGCAGTGAGTTATTCTAAAAAAAATAGCATAATGAGAGCACTTTCATGTCGTATCCGACACATTGCAACACAGCAGGGGGTTATTTAATTTAATAATAAGCTAGCTGGTAAACTAGGCGGGCTCTCTGGCTGCATGTCACGTCAGAGAAATGTGAAAAGTAGACAGCGAAAACGCGGTTTTTAATCAAGAATGGACTGTGAACAGACTTACAAGCAGTTCAAAAACAGTAGGCCTGTGTCTCAAATAAGCACAAATCTTTTGTGATATTATATAGTCAATCCATTTGTGTTGAAGCTGCAGGAGTCTAGTTTTACTTGTTAACTAGCTACTAATGTTTTATTGCGACACTAAATTTGTGTTTTGATATGTTATTTTTTAATACAGGAAATGTCCAAATTGGCCCAAATAGGCCATCCATTTGTTTTCAAATGAAACAATTCGGCATAATCAGCTAATTTGTATATTTCGCTTTGAGAAAATTGCATCTGTTGTGTGGTTAATACATACATATGGAATATACATATGACATACCTATGTAATATCTTCCAGCCTATATGTAACAATAATAATATTTTAATGTATTATCTTTTCAGGGGCATTATTGAAATATTTCGCACAGCCCTCTGCTACACCAGGTCCATCGACCTCGTCGAGTGGCATGACTGCTGCTACCTTACCAGAAATTTCAGAGGCATCTACCCCATCCTCTAGTTTTTATTGGTGTTCATTTGTCATTGTTTTTACTTAAAAGCTTTGTTACATGCAAGTTATTTGCTTTTATAGTTTAAATATGTTGATTTTGTTGATTTTGACTATTTCTTATTATTTGCAGTGCTTTCAAAATTTGATATATATTTTAATATAATGAGACATTGTTTTAAAATAAAGTAATATAGTTGTTGTTAATTCAAGTGCATGTGTGTTCATTCAGTTACAAGCAGTGGTGTTATTTGGTGGTTGCCCTGTGAGTGTTTTGGGGCCACACACAAATCTTGCTTAGGGCCACCAAAATCCTAGGGCCGGCCCTGCTTGTACGCCTCAGCACCCTCCGATTCCCTCCATCCAGATTCGACTTCAAAGACACGTCCTCTTCATCGCGCCCTGTTTCTTTTTTTTTTAAGGTGATTTATTTGGAGATGAGGCTTTCATCCCCGAATGGGCCCTGCGATGATTACCAGAACAAAGGCAGCGGTGCAAAACCAGGTCCTCCAGAGTTCAGCAGTTGAAGGTATCCTCTTCCTGTGTTGAATATATAATCAAACTGTATAAAAGGTAAAAGGAAGGTGTGATCACTCAGGCGCGACTTCACTGAAGCTCCTTCGTTGAAATTTATATTTATTATAAAACTAATTTTGCTTCTTTCAACATCAGAACTCAAAATATTCCTCCCGTCTTGATCCTTCAGCGCTTTAGTATTCTCTGTATTGCCCTTACTCTTCTAAGAAATCACTGAGTGCATATGCGGGCTGTTGTAAGCCTTTAACACTACTTAAAACCATAATTAAAACCATCACTGAAATAAGTATTCAAGTCTAAGATAGAGAAACGTTCCCATGGGCAAAAATCCATATGACTTTACCTTCCTGTAGCTTCAGATCTAATTAGTATATAATGGTTATAAACGTTCGCAGGCGCCCTAATCAAAAACAAAACTTCCATTTTCCCAAGGGCGGACCTCAAATGAGCAAGATGCATTTAAATGAAATGATGGTAATATCCCGTTGCAGCACTCTATGGTCGGGGAAGATGAGAAGTGTGTGTCGGTGTGTGTGTGTGACGGTGCTAAGGGAATGAAATGATTTTCAAATCCTATCAAACGGGAGGAAGGTGGCACACTGGCATTCATTATCAGTCGGTGTTTAATCAAGGAACTCTGTGATTAAGTGGCAAAGTGAGCCGCTCGCCGTTTCTCCAAATTGAGTTTGTCATGTGCGTGGAGAGTTACTCCGTATTAACCGTTACTAAATTGCACCAGTCGGAGTTTTGTAACATGCGGCCCTGAACTTTTATATCTGCTGGTTTCTGAGGACACTTTTAAGCCCCCGGGGGAATGCAGTGCCGGGGTGTTGGGCCACTTTGGCTCAGTCAGGAATATCTTGCACGGCCTGCTGTGAAATTTTGCGCAAACATTTATGATACCCAGAGGATTCCTCCTAATGATGGTGGTACAGTGCCACAAACAGGTTTTTAATTGGCAAATTTATTGCTAGTATCTGACAACCTACCAATATAGCCAATTGGGCTCAACTGCACTTTATTAATGGTTAACATTGCACATGCTTTACAGCCAAGTTAGCCAAAAAGAATGTCCATTCAGAAATCAAAATAAAAATGCCTTATGAAAGGTTTTTTCAACCACACTGTGTTGGGTGGTGTAAACCTTTTATATCCCATTCAGTAAGATTCAGTATATTTGCACCTAATAAACATGCAAACGCTTGATGTGATTGTTTCTTTCTGGTTGTAATAAGGAGCTGAATGTGGTGGTAGCCTTTTGAAGTTCTGGAAAACGTGGATCCACCTTGGTAAGCTGCTATTGAGAGAAGCAAAGTTGTAGAAATGAATGCAAAATTCAATGCACCAAAGCAAAGCTTACCCATTCTGTTTTATACAGCCTCCGTGTAAACGTTTAACGCTCTGTCTCTTGGGGTTTCACCGACTAGTCAACTTTACTGCTGTGTCATGCTGCTTTAAGCAGGAAGTTGACTAGTAGGCGCTGATCATGTGACAATAACAACACGGACGCCTCCGAGAAGATAAATAAGGAACCCAGAGGGTCGTCGCAGCAAACAAATTCATTTAAAAGCTGTGTGGTTGATGGGAGGACAGTACGAGGGTTAAGTTGGAAAATCAAGATGATTTCAATCTTGCTGCATGTCACAATTGGGATTAAGCTTTAAGAGCCGTTTGGCCTGTTTTCAACTAACCTAAAACTCAACCAAACTCAACTCAACTAATAAAGAAACAACATAAAATGTTCACTTCCAAAATGTCTTTCAGTAGCGTCAGGTCTCAGCAAAATCTGTAGCCATGCTAGCGACTTCTACGTCTTTATTTAGCTTTGCCTGAAGAAAGTAAGGCTGCGAGTTGCTTTAATGCAGTTTAAGTCGTGTCAGAAGAATTAGGAACAGCAGAGTTTTTGTTGGATATGTTGCTCCTTTATTATTTCTGAAAACAAACCCGTCTGCTACGTTGCTATGTTACGCTACAGCCACCAAGTAGAGCGTATTTCGTCTGGGAGTGGCCACCCCCGAGGGGCCGAAATACATTGTACAACATTTGTGTGATCACGAGCTGTAAAAGCACCCGGTTTGACTTGATAAGTGCGTCTTAATAATCTCATTACTCCTTATCTAAAGGCTGACTCTGTGCCTCCGAGTCGACGGAATATGAGGTTATTACAATAAATCAGCCGTGATCTTGAAATTTAATTGGCCGTGACATGGGTGGAATCTGGGTGAAGCCTTAATAACATCGCACAAAAAAAAAAAAAAAAATGGAAAATATAAAAAGGACATGAGACAATCCCGTACGGTTTATTTATTTATTTATGAATTACCCAAAAATTGGTTGAAGCAGAACCACTGAAAGGTATAAACATGCTTATTGAACAAGATAAAGCCATTTGTGTTCATTACAAAGGAGAGAAAAATCCATTAGTCCCCCGTCCTCTAAAATACAAACAAAAACAATCCTTGCTTGTTGCTTCCACCACCACATTTTTTCCCAGCATTAGATTTTCTGCATTGTGCGACTTTGTGTTTCGCTAACAGGGAACCAAAATCCTCTTTCCTCCTTATCAGACCGTGTTAGGCGGCAGGTCACAACGCTGTCTCCTCCATCCTCAACGTGTCGTGCTTTGCGCATCAGTAACGGCTTGATTGCTAAACGTCTGAAACCAAACCCAACATCCAGCTTACAGAGGCAGCTGAGCGTTGCGCTCCTAACATGGACCCGCTCTGTTTATGCTTTCAACCAAGGAATTAAAATTGTTCAAATTCCCCGGTGGATCATCTGAACAAAGCGGAAGCGTTGCATAATTAGTTTATGCTCCCGTAGAGGAGGAAAAAAAAAAAACTCTTTTAAGAAAGTGTAACCGTAGTAAAGGAGGTGGAGATTAAGCCCACACTAGAGTGTCACATTCAGGGCTTTGTGGCAGTTTCTTTAAAACATTTAGACCTGATTTGCCTCCTAAGCATCTCTGAGCATTAAAACCTCTGATCCGAGGCAGTGCTCAGCTGAGCTCACCTCCCTCACATCTGGGAATCACTGGGATTCTTTTAGGATAAGGCGCCCTGCTCGTGAAAACATCCACTCTGTGCTCTCTGACCATCTAATCCAGTAAAGACCAACAAGGGAACCAAATACAGTGGCTAGATGACAGGCTAACATTAGCGTTTCCTCCTGTTTAATCTGACCGTGATTTATTTCCTTACCATCCTAGTCCTGCCCCTTCTGTCCCGCCTCATCGTTGCTGTGAAGGCCTGCAAAGTCTTGGAAGTAATAGCTGGACATTCCTGACCTGCACCTATCTAGTGTCGCTGAGCACATAATTACAGCCTGCTGATAATACGAATGCCTCTTGACCTTCTGTGGCGCCCGAGGTCTGGTTTTCATCATCTTCGTCCTGATACAAGTGACACAATGTCACTGCCGTCATCTATATAATATCAGTGTACACTGTAAAAACACGTTGCTTGGTCCCAGTTTTGCCTTGTTTTGGCAACTTACGTTAGCTTTTAATCGTGTTCATGGTATGGCTTACAACGTGGATGGTCATTTTGCTCACGCGTCACTTTTGTCTAGACAGAAATGTCTCATGTAATCCAAGAAATTAAGTCATTATCCCCAGAGGATTGATCCTAGTCTGAATTTTCTCTTGTGCCTTGAGCGAGAAGTTTGTTCTCAAATTGACGTCACTTTGTTCTCAAAGCCCTTGTTTGGGAGTTTTCGCAGCTTGTTCTCAGCACATCAACCGTGTAGAACTTTTTTCTTGTGTCGTGTCTGCCAACTATTCTGTGATTGGTCAGAAATTGGAGTGGGCGTGGTTAATGCGGAAATGCTAGCGGCCACTCTTTGAGCTCCCAGATGCTAATATTTGTGACCGCTAATCTCTCCTGGGTAGAGATCGACATACTGTGTGTGGGTGCACGCTGAATGAACGTCGTGATCCGACGCACACGGTCGGAAAAACGACTAGCCGAGATCCGAAAATAATACACGTCTCCCACAATGCTTAGCGTGTGTGACGTATGTTGCGGTGGGAGGGGCCTATGATTACTTCCCCAGAGTTCGGCACAGAAGTTTCTTGCAAAGTCTAAACTACAAACTCTTTTCTTGTTCTCACAGCCTTAGGAGTGGGAACAAATTTCTCACTTCTCGCAGGCAGTACACTTCATTGTGCTAGCATGCCAAGTTAAAGTTTAAATAAATGTTAGGACACACTGTCACTGAATGAGAAAACACAACGGAGACTGAGTCTGTGGCCCACTGACGGAAGTACTACAATATTTATATATTTGCATTAGGAATAGGGTGTCTGTGACGACATTCACAGGGTAGTATATATTAAAAGCATAATACTAAATCGTCTTTACAGTTACTGTTACGTAATGGAACAAGAAGGGGCAGCCACAGTGAGCTGTTACATGAAGAGCTGCCATCTCCTCTGCAAAGTAACTCCTTTAACTTCGCCCCATGCTCCACAAAAAGATCCCATCATGGTTCCTCACAGGATAAAGGAGAAAAAACAATTATTGCCTAAATTCTTCATTAAAATTACTCTCATACGTTTTGCCATCCATTATACTAACCCAAATTTGCTGTTAATATCCGTAACTGCAGGGGCCATCTAATCAGTGGCGATGTTTGAAATGTTAAATTACTGCAGTATATCTGGTAAACTCAGATGTGTTCTGCTTGTGAGAGTAAAGGCAAAACCAGTTTTTACGTCAGTGTGTCTGTTTTAAAAAGTAATCCTTGGTTTTCTTATGACACAAGTCACCATTTCTGTCCACGCATGTTCAGCCCCCTCTAATGTTCCGTGTCGCTAAGAGTCCGAGCTGCTTCTTTGTTTGAAGCCGTGAAGCACCGTGTAAGCAGTGTTGCTGCAGCTGGTACAGCAGAGACTGCGGCTTCGTCTCCGACCGATGCCAGGCCAGAGTACAGACTTGAGGCCGGAGATCCATAGCACTATAATCATCACAGTTTTATTTGCAGGACTCGGGCTGGAATTGGTGCAATCGGCCACGGTCCCGCGCCGCTCTGCGTCTAGATGTTACGCTGCCGTGCTTGGGTCACTGAGGTGCAACGTGTCCACCCCAGGCTTAGTCTCTTCAGCCATGAGCTCTTATGAGGCCTGACAGCCTGTTTACCTTGGCGCCATTTCCTTGACGTTTCTGCATGGTTTGGTGCTGACTACAAGTTGATGGCCGGCAGCTTTATTGAATTAGCTCAGAATAGGGGGACAAAAGAAAGAGCGAAAGAAAATGATCTAAAAATGGTCTAAAAGCACACGCCTGTATCTCAGGCTAAGTGTGGTTTACGTTTGGGAACGTTTGCTGCCGTAAACACACGCTGACCCTTTACATTAACCCAAAGAAATCCTAAACACTGCATAAATCCTGGATGCACTTTCACACAAACAGGAGACTGACGGCGCAGACGCTTGCGACACAGCTCAGCAGACACATTGGGAAATGTTTGTTACTGCAACAGCTTCAACATAAATGTCTTCTCCCATTGGCTCCCTGCTTCACCGCCCCTCTAAATGGGTCCTGGTTGAGATGTCTTGTGCAGACAGCCTCTGGGCGAATAGCACGTACTACGCTAGGTCTCGCTGACCCGATTCCTTTGAAAGGAAAGGAGTGGAAGGAAGAGCATTCACTTAAAACAACACATCAAAAAGCAGAGGCAGATTCATGCGTCTCCCAGCGATCCACCTCCCCCACTTCTCATTTGAGACACACATGAAGACAGACTCACTTTAGGAATATGTTCTGATGCATGCATCTTCAGCTCCTCTTCCTCCTCGCCATATTTAAGTAGGGATCAAATGCTTCACACGCAGAATTTGACACTTTAGAAAGTATGTTTTCTTTCCTAGTTTGATGCTGTGTTTGCCATGTTCAAATCCACATGAAAGCGTCCGTCCTGTGGCATTTGCAACCTTGAACGTGTGCATTTTCTAAAGGTTGAGAGCTGTGATGTGACGGCTGAGGCCAGGAAAGCTCCTTGTTGGTTACCTGCATGTGCAGTTTTTGTAATTTTGCAACATTCCCAACAGCCTCCTCCGCTCATCATGTCTTTGCATTCACTACATTAATTTAACTCTGTAAAGTGTTAGCCTCTGTGGCACCAATAGTTGCTTAGCAGCAGTGTCCAGGTTACGGCTGATGTTACCGCTTGAGTACACGACTTCCCACGTTCACAAGCTGCATTTGAAGGCACCTCGTTAGAAAAGAAGGCGCAGCTCTGTTTGGCCTTTGAGGGGAGGGGCCTCTGTGGATCACCCCACAGATACTTGATCAGTTTGGGATTTTTATTTTTTTTAGTTCTTCCTAAACTGTTTTTGTGTGTGTGTCTGTGTCAGGGTGCATCATGCTGGGGTCTAGGTGGGAGCTATATGTCTAAGTAACCTCCACACTAATGCCAGTGCTCATAAAAAATACACCAGAGGCAGTCATAATGTTATGCCTGGTGGGTGTATGTGCTGGACTATGTAGGGCGCCATCTCCTCTAATCACATGCCCCCATAAGCCATGTCATTTCAGTTTATTGTTTTTTTTTGTAAAATAAATGATTGTTTCACCCCATTTCTGGTCTTAATGCTAAGCTAAGCTAACCAGCTGTCCACCGTAGCATCATGTCAGTAGAGCTGAAATATTCCTCAAACCTTAATTTAAATTTGGCAGAAATGAAATTCTTCCTGTCCGTCCCCTTGGTTGCAAAATGTGTCTAATTAATAAAAAGAGAAATGTTTGTAGTGATCGTCTCTGCAGCTCCAGAGGGAGATAATCCTATTTACTCAAGAGTGCGTTCACACAAGCCCTGATTAGTTTCACGTGATAACCCTGAATAAATAAACCCGTTAATGACAACGGAGAGTTTTGTTAAATCTCATGTCGGCCTCCCTTTTTCTTTTTTTTCCCCTCTGAACCACTCAAGATGTGCAGTCCTGTGCAGATTAATCCCCTCTGTTACTCTAATCTCCCTCTGTAACAGGGTGAGATTAGGGCACTAAAATGATATGGTGGAGCACATAACCACATAAAGATTACTCATCTGCACATTGATAATCCCCTCAGACTTTAAGTAATGTCAGGAGAGTGAATGTGCTGCGGGAGTATTAAAGGCGTCCCATACATTTAAAATGCTCGGCGGTCTATTTATACATTTCTGAGGGCAGCTTTGCTCTGGGGGCATTTGGCTCTTTAGGTTAGCCATGGTAAGAAAGCAGTACCTTTGAATAATTAGCCAAATCAGCTCTTTGTTGTTGTTGTTGTTGTTTTTTTGTTGTTTTTTAAACGAGTTAATGAGCCGCGGAGAAAGGCGTCTGCACTCGACATTTTAGACAAAACATTCAGTAATAGATCCCAGGAGAACTTGAGACTACAGACAATTTAGTAAGTTCAGCTTCAGATGGTAGGAAATGTATTTTTAACTTGCCATGTTACTAGCCTAGCCTAGCATAAAGACTGTTAACAGGTGGCTAAAGCTGAGCAGTTGCTACAAGGTTCCAGTAGGAAGATAAAACATATATATGTTGGCGTTAAAACTAGTTTATTGCTTAAAGTTTTCTTTGTTTTGAATACATGTTGTGCAGACAATCAGCTGACTGGTAGAAAATTAAGAGAAACAGAGAGGGAAGACACGGTTAGCTTAGCCATTACTATAGCCTAGCATAACAAGTTGAAACTAAGTGGAAGAGCTAGCCCGAATCTACCAGCTAGCATCTCTGAAACTCACAAATTTACTACTTTAAACTAAGTAGTTTCAGTTTGTTTTGTGTTTTTGTGTCTTCATGTTAAGCTAAGCTAAGCTAAGCTAACACCGGCTTCTGCTGTATTTAAATAATGAGTGATCCCAATAAGTTTATGTCTAAAAGTTATTTTTTTTTTCCAAACAAATAATTACTGATCACAAAAATGCTTTATACTAAAGCTGAGGCAGTATACTTGAACTTTGTTTATATGCTATATTTTAGAATATAGTGAGTATACTTGACTTAGACAGAAAAGTATAAAGAAGTGTAAATACATTAATACTAAGATTTACACTCAACTAAAGCTTATACTTGTACTTTGGTATTTTTTCTTTACTTCTTTCTGCTACAAAGTACTGATACAGTTTTAAGTTTATGAAAGTATACTTGAAGTTTACTTTATAAGGATCATGTACAAAAGTACACTTACAAATATTCAACAGGTACACTCATCTAGTGTACTAGGTATACTTCTAGTCCACATTTTATGTGGACTTATATTTTATGTTCCAATTTAGTCCAAAGAAGTATTAAGTTAGTATACTTTCTTGTACACTACAAATACATGGTCTGTAGTGCTTGTTATACTCAAACATACTTAAAAAAAAATTAACTTAAAGTATACTACTTTTTGCTATGGGTATATTTGTCTAAAATTTGAAACTGAAAAATTGAGGCTGTTTCACTTCTGCCTCATCTGCTGCTTAAAAAGTACTGAGAATACCTCACAGCCAAATGGTGATGCCTTAAATACACTCGTCATTCCCACAGTTAAAACTCAAAGGTTTTTCTTTCGTACAATTATCCAAGATGGAGAAAAGCAGTAAACAGTCTAATTTGAGTTTTTTTTTCTTCACCTTTGAAATGACTCGTCTCAAACAAACCTGGATCCCAGAAATCACACCGCTAACCGCAAGCAATTGAGAGACACCTAATTGGAGTCTGAGCAGAGGTGCCACTTTCTTCCAAGCATTAACCCATCGATCGAAGTGGCGAGAAAAAAAAAAGAAGAAAATCAAGTTTCTAAAAGGAGACGACACAGACGGCTGGATATTAGGCCACAATGTTTATTCAGTAGTGTTGTTTCAACTTATAGGTACAATACTGTCAGCTTTTGTAAGACTAAAAAAAAGTTACCATTACAGTCATCCATGCTCACAGAATGCCAGTCAAGTCGTTTACACCCCTCCTTTGTGTACACACCCGCCACATGCTCACCTTGAGCAAGTACATTTCCAAATGGTAGGCACTTTGAAGGTTTAAAACATTTGTGAATATACATTTATATATATTTATATATCTTTTCATATACTAATAAGCAATTGGACTCAAAGGTCAGGTCTCTAATAGAGAGAAATAAGAGTGAACGAAAAAAAAATAAAAGAGAGCGAGAAGGAAACAACATGATGTGGCCACGATGGAGGAACAGGAGGGATGGCGGGAACAGAAATACTGTGAGTCTTTGGGTTTTTCAGTATAGTTCAGTACCTTTAGGTCCGATGACGAGAAAGAACAAGAGATGAGGAAAAGATGAGAACGACGGGAGGGTCACCGAGAGAGCTGCATGTGGTGGCGTCAGGAGTTTAGACGATGTGACTGCATCTACTGGATTTACTTCACATTACTGTACAGCTGAGAAAAAAAAAAGGCAACTTCAGACGAAACCTGCCAGGCGAAACGGCGTCTAACGCGGATGAAACGCTAAACATGCATGAGTAGCTAGCTTATTGTACGTGACGTCTACCTCCCAGCTGCCGTTTTGTGGCTTAATCTCTTTATTTTTTAGGGGGATGCAGAATAAACAAACGCACGTGCCCTCGACACGAATTGTGCGCGGCCCCAGCCTTGTGCGTTTGTGTCCGAGCGGTCGCGGGCCTTCATCGAGGCCTGGGACACGGACAGCTACGCCAGGTGAAAAAGAGAGAAAGGGACTGACAGCTGGCTGAGCTCCGATTTGATTATAAAGAGATGTAAGGGTGCAAGTGTGCTAGCAGAGATTGGATGCAGTCGGTAAACTTGAGCGACACATCAAGGAGGAGGAGGAGGACACGGAGAGGGAGCACTCCACATAGAAGCAGCAGTGGGAAGCGAAAGCAGTGAATGTGCAACGTGAGGAGAGGATGAATTTAAATAGAAAAGTAGTTGAGCGAGACATTAAACCGATTTTCTTTTTTTTCCTCGAGCCCTGACACGTTTCTTGTTTTGTTTTTTTTCTGATTCCTGCGTATGAAAATAAAACACTGTCGAAAAAGAAAAAAAAAAAAAAAAAAGGCTACACCGAGAAGAGAACAAACAAAATAAGAAACGAGACAGAATGGAAACGCCCACGTCTGACAAAAAAAGAAAAGAAAGAACGAGGTGAGAGCAAATAATAAACATTGTAACCTGAAGAAGGGAGAACATTTACATTGACCGTTAACAGCGTTAATATGAAGACCTGGAGAGCTTCATCAAAACTACAAAGGCATTTCTTTTTTTTTTTTTTCTTTTTTTTTTAACATCAGAGAAAAGATAAATTAATGTAATACACCTTTAGAGATCAACATCAGACATGCTAGGACAAAATAAAAAGAAAAAAAATGAAAGTAGGTTTGATACAGCATAATTATATTCAATTATTTAATTTTTTTTTTCTTTACAAATAACATACTGCTACAGTTAAAAGTAGTCAGCGACTAAAAACGGCTCCTTTGACAGACGGCGGGAGCGATCGGCCTCCTCGCCTTGCTGCTTTTATTCTTTTCAGCCTTTTTCAAATAGTACACAAAATGTTTAAATATACTCAGATTCGCCATAAAAGGAGAAATGCTTGGGTTTATTTAAAAAAAAAAAAAAGAAGAAAGAATAGGTCTTAATAATTACAATACTCTATGCAAAACCTTTGAGCTATTTTACCTCCAATCAACTCGAAAATGTTTTGTTGCTTCTGTTGGGTTTGAACGGGTTTCGCTGCTGTGACAGACTGCGCTCTCATCAGGCAGCCGCTCGCGATTTGGCGATCTGGTGACGGGGAGGGCGGGGATTTTTTTGTCGTTGTTGTTGTTTTTTTATGCATAAAACTCCTTGGTTGGGGCCTTCTGGTAGGCCGCGCCGGAGGGTTTCCTCTCTCCCAGGTCGTAGCTGCCCTCGTCCTTCTTCCTCATGCGGTAGACGAGCAGGAGGATGAGGAAGATGGCGAACAGGAAGCCAATCACGCCGCCCGCGATAACAGCTAAAAGAGGAAGAGACAGTAAGATTAAATGCTCAAAGCTCAGTCAATAAGACACCAAGTGTGAAGAAAGATTCACTTTTCAATTGCCGACTTATAGCCTCATAGATTAACTCTGGTTTCTGCTCCGTGCAGTCAATTTTGCTTCATTTCTAGCGTTCATATCTGCTGGTGCAGTTTCAAATCAAATGCAATCCAGCGGCAAATGGTCAAAATTGATTGCTTAACCGCGCTGAAACCGAGCCGCAACCCTCGTAAACGAACGCCGAAACCAGCGCGGCTACTTCATGTCGGCAGGAAAACCTATAATTTCTCTCAGGAGAAATGGAGTCAATCACTTTCCTCAAAAGCTTAATTCCACCTCCTCTAATGTGTTGCTGAGTTCACTGAGTTAGTGTTCCATTAGGAGGATATTAAGGCTCCGATTCTTGTCACAGAGCCTCGCTGGCCTGAGTGCGGCTGAGATTCGACGTGGTTTATATTCCAGTGATTCCCAATCGGGGCTTTAGAGGAGGAAGCGCTGGAACAATCCAGGACAGTCAGTTGGATAAATCCACCGAGGGGGGGGGGAGCCGCCAACAACAGCAGCAGCACATTAGCGGCAAACAACAGAGCAGGTCTCTGAACTGACCGACACTTAGCTAAGATGTCACAGAGGAACGCTGAGAATATAAACCCACCGGGGTGTAGTGAATATAATTCGCTGCTCTGAAACTGGAAAATAATGTCAGAGAGAGGTCTCGTCGTGTCTCAGAGGATTTTTGTCATTTCTTCAGCCTTCAATCACGCCTTCTTCACATTTCACGAGTGGATCCGTGACTAAACCCTCTTGGACATCTGTGCAGGACGGTGATTTGGATCACAATGTCCAAACGTTCTGCGCACTAGACTAAACCAGCGGGCTAACCTCAGGGAATTACTGTATGAATGAGTTCCTCCTGCACCTCTATTTCAATAACATCCGCGTGAGGTTCTTTACAGCCTCCTAATTTATTTAGGTTGTCTCCTGGTGCTACAATCTGCCCTCTGCTCCACTTCATGTCGCCACAGTTTGACTGTCCTCACACTCCCATGGGTAAAAAACCTGGCACGCAACCCCAGCTGCTGAGCTCGTAGAGGCACGCTGAGAGAATTAATGGAAATTAGATTACTGGCAATTGGGGAGATAGGAGGAGGTGGTCCAGGTGTATATATTTCAATTTTCTTAGGCCTTATGCGAAGACTTTCTGCTGACAACCGTAGAACAATAGGCAAAAGATGAAATGAGACGATGACTCAAGGCGAGTCCGCCCTGATTTGTCCTTGCCGGAGTTGTTTCTGTAGACTGTCAACACCAGATGGATACCACAACAAAGCGAAAGCGAGGTGCCGTCTGAGGCGGTGATTTTGATTCAGATAATTTCAACGCTCTTTCATGTATTCAAAGCGAGCAACACTCTCTTCAGTCCTCCCACAGTGCTGTGAACTCTACAAGGTCCCTCAGACAGAGTTTATTACAAAAATAATTATCGGGAGAAGCGTTCAGGTGGGAAACTTCTAGAAAGTATTATCAAGATTTCAAGGACTTTGCTGCTCGCTGGAAAATATGCTGACATGTCAAGTAATGGGACGATTAGAAGGCAAATGAAATAAACACGTTTTTTATGCATCAAGGATTTCATCAAAAGTTTAGGGAATATGTTTATTTTAAGTGTGAAACTACTGCTAGCTTACTGGTGTAGCATAGAGAACAGAAATGGGTAAACAGTGAGTCTGGCTCTGGCTAAAGTTTGGCGTGCTGTATCTCCGCTGCTTAGTAATTGTGTAACCTTTCCAGTCCCTGCAAAGCTACAGAAAGCTAACAATGCTAAGCTAAAATGTCAAACTATCCCTCTATAAGATGGCCTTCATTATGTCTTGTAGTTTCACACAAGCCTTCACAGTCAGGTTAATAACTTTTCATTTGGTGTGGCATTATTCAGGGAGATTCAGTTTGATGTGCGCTGTAGTTCACCATGACACATACCTGCCAACACCTCTGTCCTCTGGAAGAGGTTTTCAGTGCGGACCACGGGCTCCTGAGCTGAGCCGGGGGCACTAGTCGTGCTCTTTGGCAATTCCTCCGTGACTAGCACTGGGGCCTGGGGGAGGAAGAGGAGGAGGAGGAGAAGGGGAAGGGAGACAAGAAATTATTTAATGTTGCTTAATTGACAGCTGATTTTCTTGTTTGTGACTTCAGAAGACCTGTGCGTCTGCAAGTTAGAAGTTAAGTTAATATCGTTGGGAGTACATGTGTTTGCTTTCTTTTTGCTTTGTGTGTGCAATATAAAATTATAACTTAGCATAAAGACTGGAAGCAGCTAGTTTAGCTCTGTCAGAAGGTAATAAAATATGTGTAAGTTTAGTCTTCTGCACTAAGCTAGCAAGTTATGCTAACTATACCCTTTATTATCAACGTAAACTAACCTATGCTAACTCTAGCCTTTATTATCAGTGTAAGCAAACCTATGCTAACTCTAGCCTTTATTATCAACGTAAGCTAACCTATGCTAACTCTAGTCTTTATTATCAATGTAAGCAAACCTATGCTAACTCTAGCCTTTATTATCAACGTAAACTAACCTATGCTAACTCTAGTCTTTATTATCAATGTAAGCAAACCTATGCTAACTCTACAATTTATTATCAATGCAGGCTAACTTATGCTAACTACAATTTATTATCAATGCAAGCTAACCTATGCTAACTCTACAATTCATTATCAATGTAAGCTAACTTGTGCTAACTCTATCTTTTATTGTCAACATATAGCTAGCATATGCTAACTCTACTGCTCTGCATTTAGACATGTGAGTGCGTGTGATATCCATCATCATCTAACTCTTTGCAAAACAAGCAAACTATTCCTATTAGGAGAAGAAAACACCATGTTACTGGTCTAAGAGTAAAATACAGAGCAGGGGTCCTTGATGGGACCTGACCAGTGAATGCTATGGGGGTCAGCCAAAGAATAAAAATGCAGATTGCCCAAAAAGATTAGTTCAAGGCTCAAGAAAAGTAGGCAACAGAAAGTGAGCCAGTGACCACAAGTAGTTTTTTGTAGCTCTTGGAAAGTAAGTAAATTATCTGGAATGTATCTGGGCTTATGCACCCCATACTTTTCCCCCCAATAACACCAGAGAAGAAAGCAAAGAAACAAAATGTAACGGGGCCAGTGTATTTGGCCAAAGGGGGCAGCGACAGAGGGGAAAAAAATGGAACGAGGCCAGGTAGGCTTGGCTTAAGGGGTTTAGACGTTGATGACTAATCCCAAACAGATGCAGCATCCAGTGTGTTACAGTAAGACTCCAGCGCAGAAGTGAGATATAGGACGGTTCCACAATATGTGATTATGTTCGAGAGAGAGAGAGCGAGATAGAGAGAGAGAGAGAGAGATGTAATCCTCCACAATTTGCAATAGAGCAAAAACACTGAGAATTGACGTGAGCACTTGATCTTTATCCTGAAAGCAACCTCACGGCTCCGGCTCCTGGTATTACAAGGGATTTCATGGTATACTGGGTCAGATAAAGACTGAGGTACAGTGTCACTCACTGCTGAGTCAGGACAGTGACAAACGAGCCACAGTGATTATACATGTCGCATGATAACGCACACAGCAAGCCTAAATATAAAGAATAACATCTTAAATGTTCATGTGGTCGCTCCACGACATTGTGGGCCTTAAGGGAAACTACTGTTTTTTACAATCTGGACCTTATTTCTGGTATAAAATGCAGTCGTTTACTCACCCATATAACTTTTGTGTCATTTATATTCCTTTGGGAGATATTTATATACATGAAGTGGGAGTAACTTGGGCACCGAAACGCATCCTCTAAATAACACATTATCTCGTTCATTTCAACAATATTTTGTTATTGTACACTAATGCTAATGCCGATTGAGTCTGGAGTTAGCTTTGTCATCATCCATGGTCTGTAGATTGACCTACAGACCCCAGACGATGTCTTCTGACCTGGATGATGTCATCTTTTAGCGTTTACCTATAATTTGCTACTACTATTTTTTTTTTGGCAACATGGCTGAATATTTTTCTGATTGTGAGGTTGTGGACGAACCATAGTGAATGAATGAGTTTCACGGCAGATAATTTAGAGGCCACGTTTCGGTGCCCCAGTCACTCCCACTATATGGATATTCGCTGATCTAATTATTTCCTGAAGGAATACGAATTACACCAAAGTTATATGGGTGAGTAAACAACTGTATTTTATGCCAGAAATCAGGTCCAGGTTGTAAAAAACAGCAGTTCCCCTTTAATTGCACTTCGTATGTCTCAGTCAAATCTGCAGCATCACACAAGTAGCCTAAATATAAAATCTATTTAAATAAGTAGTTCTGTTTTATATGTCATTATTTAAATATGAAACAGCCCAGCCATGCTTAGTTAAGCATAGCAGTAAGTGTGAAAGCATGGGGGATAGCCACCATCTTTATTTTATTTTTTATAAAAACCATACACACACCTCGTTGTAAAAGCAAAATGTTGCGGTTGTAACATGGATATATAAAGCTATTTTTGCTAAGCTAACCATCTCCTAGCTGTAGCATCATATTCAACAGACTCTTCATTAAAACACTGGTTGCCTAGGTAACCCTCTTGTCTAATTCCCCACCCTAAATGTGAGTGAGCTAGCGCTTACTTTCACACCTCTTGATTACTTAGATGTCGATTTCCCAACTTAAAGTTAAAATGACAAACCAATTGTTTGTTTGTTTTCCCCTGAGCATTTCTTACCTCTGTTCTGAATGGTTTCCTGGGTGTGCTGTCCCTGGCCTTTTCTCTAACCGTAGTTGTCTCCATCTTGGGGGTGAAATCTTTGGTGGAGTCCTGGGTGGGTTGCGCCGCCTTGGGTTCGATATAAACCGTACTGACAGTCGACTGCTCCACCACATCTTCACCTCCGCCTGGGAGAGAGACATTGAGAGAAAAATAAAGTCTCTCAAAGATGAAAGCGCAAAAAAAAAAAAAAAAAAAATCCTGATTGGTCTATAGCGAGTTTATGTGTAAACATGTAAATATGGGTTTATATATAAAAATATTTCCTATCCAGAGTCACGCACTTTGTCTTATTTAACCTTAATGCATTATTTACAGTTGGTCTTTCCAGTAGAATACAGAGTGGCAGAGCTAATAGGGCATCTGTACAGTACTGGGAGGACTATTGATCACAGTCCAGTCTCCTTTTACCCAGAATGACCTTTTCTTTCCTCCCTGCAGTTATACAACCCTCGCAGAGTTACTTTTGAGTGAGGAACAAGCGCTGTAGAGGTGCTTAAGGCAGGGAGAGCGGAAGAGCTGCTAAAAAAAAAAAAAAAAAAAGACAAGTGAAATTTGCACACTTGCCAACAGCAGTCTGGGTGACAAGGCAATCTCAATTCAAATCAAGTGAGAGAGAGAGAGAGAGCGAGAGGTGGTGAAAGAGAAAATAAAAAAACACAACAAAGAGATGAGAAAGTGATGGAACAACTTAAGTTTAGCTGGGAAGCAAGGGGGGAAAAAAAAGTGGATTTGAAAATGAATGTCACCGTGCCTCGGAGCTCGAAAGTGTGAGCCTTCACCCGAAATCTGCGGCGTCTGCGCGTGAACGTACCTGAGCCCGACCCTGAGTTAAAGTCATCATCGTCTTCGGGGTAGTAACCTCCTGAGCCTGTGTCATCCAGGTACAAGTCATCAGTCTGAGAGGAAGTCTTGGCGGCTTCTGCTATCTGCAAAACAACAAGATAACGAGGCGTTGAGGATTTCATTGCATATCTCATTTCACAAAGTCCAGGTGCAGGTGCAAGATTTCATTCTGCACCACATCACATCACATCAGCACAGGTAAGCTCTGTGTTTTACCCTCATCATGCAAATATGAGTCTAACGGAGAAGCTTTTATAGATCGTTAATCACAGCCACATTGCTTTTAGACCACCACTTCAGTTGGTTATTTCTCTAATTGGCAAACACAGAATCCTCTCGGGTAACGATATAATGCTCATATCATTAGCGGCAGTTTTTGCAAAGCAGCCTGTCTCCTGTATCTGCTGTAAAGTGGGAATCAGTGCACCCCGTAGACAAAAATGCTCGGCTGAGCGTATCCCTTAGAGATGGCTCCTATCAACACGTCGCCCCGCGTTTACGTCTGAGATTTATGAGCTTCCTTTCAAGCCACACGTAGAATCTACAGCAGTGTTTTGAGCTCTCTGCTAAGTTTACACATGCAAACGTGGTCAGGTTTACAAAAAAAAAGACGTATTTACATAAGGGATATACTGAAGATAAACCAAAAATGCACTTTTGGGCCATTTTTGGCTGAGAACTGCTTGCATCATCCTCTTTCGGCAATACATTTTCAGCTTTCGGTCAAAAAATTTCAGACTTTTATTGCCGAAACAACACGTGCAATCAAAAATTTTCATGCATTTTGGGGTTTTGGATGAAAATTTTCCCTAGTTTACATGCAACAAGGCAACAGTCACTCATCATCGATCATGCACGAGGAGCTTCAGCTCTGCACAAAATAGAACGGAAGTTTGTTTTTCCCTTTTACTGATAATGCTGCTGAATTTAACTCAATAGAAGAAGATGCAATCAGTCATAGATGTTTTGTTGAGTAGATTGAGTCTGACTGAACTCTTATTACATTAAACACAAACTATATCATGAATACTGGAACGTCATTGTAAGCAGCATGTTTCTGCTGTAGCTCCTGCAGGTGGAGCTCGTCTTAACTCCTGTAGTTTTTAAAGACAAGTCGAGCAGATGAACCTGAGATGCTTCACTGGAGAGAAGTCTTATCAGTTTCGTTTATTGAAATAAAACCCTGCAAAAAGTTAATTGTTAACAATTCATTGAAACCTGCTCATGTAAGATGAAAAAGCAACATGTTAACCATTAACAAATCATTTTTATTACAGACTGTAGTAGAGTGGAAGTTTACAACTGAAGTGCCGTAATTTTGTCAACGCATCACCAAAGTGAAAACGCGCTCGAAGGGGTTGAGATGTTTCACCTGCAGACAGACCGACACTCTCATCCCTAGAGTGGCCGAGCTTCTGCTCCGTGGCTCGAAACGAAACTCAGGTGACCGTCCAATCAGAGCGCGGAGCCCCGTCTCCCCGCACCATCGCCCCGGACAACTGCCCTGACCAGCGGGAATGTTTGTGTTCCGGCTTAATGGAGTGATTGGCTGAAAAGCCCACAGTTTAACAGAGCCTGTTTGTTTAAAAAGGCAGCGCTTCACACGGCGTGCAAGTCGAGATTTAGACGAGAAATAAGATAAGGAGAAAAAAATAAAATAAAAAAAATGGGTCGAGGATGAGTGTTTGACGTTTAGATCTGCCGTTATAAAACATATCCGCGTGGTACATGTAACTATTTTCATGCAGGTTTTAGTGTGTGTGTGTGTGTGACTGGACTAGCTATAAACCAGCATCCATGGCAACATCTATTCATCTCCCATTGACCAATCTGTGCCCAGCTATACTTCCCCTTCTATACTGATAGACCTGCTTTAGAAGAAAAGAGTACAAAAGGAAGGCCTCACTATCTGATGCAACCATTTAGCCGTTCCAGGTCTGCTCTGAGGATATTTTGCAGATAAACCTGGGGCAGAATAAAGTCGTACTGGAGCAGATAATCAATAGACTCAACAGAAAAGATAGGCGAAGTATGAGAAAGCTGAGATAATAGTTAAAGAGGATTAATTCTTCATTCTAACAACTATCAGATGTTCTGAGTTTGAATGGAAGAAAAATGCTAGGCCTGCAACAAATAGATTATTTAAAAGCCGTTGTATTAGTATTTTTACTTTTGATATGTACTCTTTGTTCACGTGTCTGTGTTCCCCTCTTTTCCTGGATGTCGAAACTTAATAACACAAAATACAAAAAGAGCAAAATGCTCCAGTTTCAAATGCATTTTCAGATGCACGTTCCATCAAAGAATCAACAAGTCGTTTCAGCGGCCGGGGGAAGATGCAACCTTCCTGCTGCATCAGCTCAGCTCCCCCAGTTACACTCTGTATTCCATCGTGAATGTGTTCAGCAATGCTTTTAAGTCGTTGTGCGTGCATATGTGCGCTTGAAAGAAAAGGCCGGGCGCTCTCCATAACAAAGAGGCAGCGAATACACACGGCTAACAGCGGAGTGAAAGAGAATAAAGGAAGACAGAGGCGAGATGAAACACAACAATACATGTCTCCACCCCCCCCACCCCCACCCACCCTTCTCTCAGCTGCCGCCGACGTCTGGAATAAAGGCCTTTCACCGCCGCCAAACCCGCCTGATCAAAGAGAAAATTTGTTCAAAGCAACTTTATCTTAACCTTTCTTGCCTTCTTCTCCTCCAAACACAACCCCTCCACCCCTCGCACTCTGCTCCAGCGGCCTGGTAAACCAATTCACCGGTCCATGTGGTCCACGGGCCCTTTATGCATCGCCGATACGAGCACAATGGCCCCAGAGGAGGCAGGTCACAGATCAAACGGCGACAAAGGGCACTAATGAGATAGAGGCCACACACGTGCATGCATGAGTGGACGTGTTTTACAAATGTATGCAAACATCCACCTGATTATACATAACACACGTATTAGGGGAAGCAATTGAGCATGTGACATTGCACCGCAGCGGCACACACACGGAAACTTGTGAAGAAATGCGGAAGAACGGGCGCGTTAACCCCCCGTAGGCTTCTTAAACGTAAATGTCAGACACATAATTACAATGCAGATACTTTCACCTGACTTGTTAAAAGGAATAAATGGAGGGATATTAGGCGTAATGATGTGCAAGTCAGTAGTTAATTACAGTTTAATTTTAGTTTTTCTTTGTACAACCTTAACATACCATAAGATTATACAGTAGACTCATTTAAATGTATTTATTTCCTACTTTCACCGCTCAGACTTGTTGCATTTCAAGGTAAGGACGCACCAAACTGAATCAAATCAAAGAAACTAACGGCAACCGAGGTCTCCTGTGATCACATCACATCACATCCAGATCAGAAAGTTCCCAGCAGGGAGCAGTAGTCTGTGTTTGCTGTTTAGGGAAAACCCGGAAGAGCTATGAAGTACAGAGCAGACGTCTCCGGTTCATTCATCCTAGATGTTCGTGTCATGGAAATATCTGTGCATTTGAATATTCAGATTCAGAGGCAAGCCTTCTCTCTTGCTTTGTGTACTTGCGTCAGTCCGATTTCACTGGTGCACCAAGCTCAGTGGCTAGGCAGAGTGAAGAATCTAACATTGTGTTTAACTTAATACTTGAATGTTCACCTGTCGCTTCCTCTGCCGTCAGTTTCTCAAGCTTCCAGTTGCAGCTCTCTCTCCTCTTCTGATTTGTAGCCTACATGTCCCACTTATTGACTTATGCACCGTTCCGCCACAACATTAAAACCACTGACAGTAGAAGTAAAGTAAAAGACTGAGCATTGACAATACAATTCTGTTCTGCTGGGAAACTTTTGGACCTGTCATTTATTCGTGTGGATGTTACTTAGACATGTAGCACCCACCTAGACCAGACCAGGCACCCCCACACGAGACCCTGCACCCACCCCACCTCTCAAAACAACATGAAGCATGAACAGCACAAGGTGTTGACCTGGCCTACAAATTCACTAGGTCCCAAACTGATCAAGTATCTGTGGGATGATCCACAGAGGCCCCTCCCCTCAATCCATAGGACCTAAAGGCCCCACACCAACAACATTATGTTGCCAGGCACCACAGAACACCCTCAGAAGGACCATGTTGGAGGCACTAGGGAGACCTACACAATATTAAGTCATAATGTTATGCCTGATTGGTGTACATGATGTTTAAGTACTGAAAAATGCAAGTTCGTTTCAGTCATGGCTTTTAAAAAAGATCAAAGCTTATTCATTTAAGTGAAATGTATTTGTGCTACAAGCTGCATCAAATTCTAGTAAAAACCTCACGCTCCCCGTCAGACCCTCGGGTACACAAGTCTGCCGTCTCCTCCGTTAATCTTCACGTTTCAACAGTTTGAACAAAGCTTTAGGATTAGTGAGGTTCAACTGTACAGGCTTCACTGCATCACCAAATCAGAACAGATCTGAGAGGAGGAAATGGTCTGTTTGACCTCGATAAACTTCACTTATCTGACACACTGGAGGGAAAGAGGCGGGAGACACAAACTAGCGAGCATGTGTTCTTGCGAGTGCACACAATAAAAACCTGATAAACCCAGACTTTCTCTATCACCAACACACAAGCACGCGTGCACAGACACGGCTACTCCGATAAACTTTGCTCTCTTTATCAATCCAGTGACATTTACAGGTAGTTTTCTGCTTTTACCTCTTATCTCAGACTCCGAGCCGAGCCAGACATCAATCCACCGCCAAGTAAATCCGGGCAGACACCGAAAATCAGTTAGCAAATAGCCTTGCAGGAACCTTTCATAGATATATTTTAAATATATATATATATATATATATATATATATATATATATGTGTGACTGCTTCATTGTTGGAGTTGCTGCTCCAGTCTAAAGGAGCAATTATCTGAAAAATCCTGCAGTGCTACAGAACACATTCGGGACAGGATGGGCTCGTAAAATGGATCTAATTGGAAATATAATAGAGCAACTTATCATCTCTTTTGGGCCGTGATGGTTGGAGCTTCATTTTCTGAAAGCCATCTGTTACACGGCAAAAGACTAACTGACTCATCCCTCCTTAGAAACCAAAGCACTGCACTTTTCCCTCCTCTTTCACTAAATCTGAAAGCTGATGTGATATTTAAGTTTTGTGAACCAGTGAAAATAAAAACTTTATGGCGTGTAGTAATTCAGTTTGGGATCTAATGTAGTAAATATATATGTATATTTTGTTTTATAGCAGCCCACATTTAGTGTAATGTAATTACTGCAGTAGAGGGATCATTAAAGCTTTCTGAAGGCTTACTGATTTGCTTTATTGATATTAATTTTAACCACCGGTGTGTTTATCTAGAGAGATGGATGAGTGTGTAGTTACATTAAAGTGCGGTCACGCTATCGTATGTTTAGATTTGCAAAAACAGGTGGATCTCCTTTGAATGCATACACGTAAATCTAACTGTAAGAGTGGGAAAAGTACGTTTCGCTTCTCTATAAGATCCTCTACGAAATGTATTCCTTGAGTTTAAACCATTGTCTTTGAGGCAGGCTTGTAGTCAGATGAAAAAAAATGGTTTCAGAAGAAGGCCTTTGCAGCACTTGCAGAGCGAGGAGATAAACATCAATGCTCCTAAGTCACAGCCAGTGTGTATATGCACAAAGGCAGTCATTCTCAAAGAAGTAAGAAAAAAAGGCCAAGGACAACCCATGCAGAAATCCACTCTGCGCCCTCTTCATCGCTTTAGTTATTTACTAAGCATGGTGTGGTAAAAGCAGATTTGCTCTCCATTGTCTGAACTCCAAAGAGCCTACGCCGTAGCCTGCATGAATGGCTTTTTAAGACTTTAAGACTCCGCAGCGATCTGTAATTACGCCGCTAAAATGCTAGTCTGCAGTTAGTCGGCTCCGTCGCCGAGTTTCTCTGTGGGCTTCAAACACAATGGGCGATAGGAGCCGAGCGGCTTGGAGTCGGATCTAACAAATGCTGTGTAACAGTTAGTTTGACTGCAAATGTGTGTGTGTGGATGCAATGTTTTGTGCTTGTCCGCGGCCAAGTCACGGATTGCGGTTCGCTTTGCAGAGATGCATGGTTATATTTCTGGGGAGGTGCAGATCCGACTACAAGACACAGGGAAAGGCGTACATATAGTGTAGATCTGGCTTCCTCCCAACGTCCAAAGAGATGCTCGTTAGGTTAACTGGTGATTGTAAATTGGATGTAAGTGTGAGCGTGAATGGTTGTCTGTCTCTCTGTGTTAGCCCTGAGATAAACTGGAGAACTGTCTAGGGTGTACGCCACATCTCGCCCAATGACAGCTGGACTAGGCCCCCCTGCAACCTTTGGGGTCACCACAGCTGAAACAACCTCCAGCAACAGCAAAAGTTTGTTCTTCTTTAATGCAGAGACAAATTGAAAGTTTAGTGCATAGGAAATTAAATGACAAACCTTTTGTGCACATTTCATGATTCTTTCTCATTTTGTGTCTCTGCTACAACTTAACTGTTGCTTCGTGTTGTCCTGTAGCGGTTAGGAAAGCAGCTTTGGGGCTGAAGGGTCACAGGTTCGCTTCCCCCACTCGCGACTGAGGCTGAGGTGCCATGAGCAAAGCCCCAAATTGCTCCCCGGGGTGCTGTGCTGCACAAAAGATGCACCGGCCCACTGCTCTGAGCGTACACACACTACCTGTTATTGATGGGTCAAATGTGGGAAAAAGATTTTTTCACAGTAGTTTAGGAAATCGCTTGTGGAAATCAAACTGTGGTTTCTTCTTTCTAACGCCTAAAACACATCAACATACCTAGCAACGCACAATTGTGTTGCTATGTATTAGAAAACTGCCATAATGAGGTAGCAGCTACCAATGTCAGCCCTCTCGGTTGTGCGAGGAGCTGCTGCTGCTTCCATCTCTGCCTCCTAATGAACTAATAAACCAGCGGGAGGTCCGTCGGTCCTCCTCGCTGCACGTCTTTCTGTTCGCCCGTCACTCTGTTCGGTTCACCTATAAATCAAAAGAAGTAAAGCGCTGAAGAATGCGTGAAGCAAAGACGACAGAAAGAGGAGGGGAGTGTCAGATAAAAGAGCCAAGTGTGTGTGCGGACAAAATGGGGGAGAGGATGAGGAGAGAGAGAGGGGGAGGCGAAGGGGAAATAACCGACTGCTGAAGTGAATCCTGTAGCCTAGAGGTTTCTCTGCTAAAAGCCTGTCAGAATCACATGTCCATGCCTAGTGGGGCTTGAAAGACACTGTGCTTACATTATGTGCGTGTCAGTGTATTATATGAACCTCTCTTTTCTATAAGAGATGGACAGAAAGGATGCAGGGGGGAGGAGGTGGGGGAGGCCCAGGCCCCCTGACTTTCTACTGTTGACACACCGCTCTCACTTCTTACGACAAATATTAGCTCAACTCCCAAGTCACGGCCAGGGGGAAATGGTGTTCCTCAAAGGAACGCAGGCACACAACACACTCGACCATCTGCGTGTCCGTGAAAGCACACATATGTGCCTAGACGGCCGCGTTCACACACACACTAGCCCATCTCCAGCTCTCACATCTCAAAGGCGTGAGACGAATACACAGACACGCATCATAACACCAACTTCGGAGCAGAAAAAGTGGAAAACAAGTGCAAGGGGGCCCCCGGCCAACCAACCGACCGACCGGGCGGGCGGGCGACAGACCGGCCTCCTCAGATCTTCCCTCAGAGGTCTACTGCCTTCTCCGGTTCTTAACCATTTCTAGTGAGGCCTGGAAGCTTCAAGTTTGGAAAGAAGAGGACTGCATCCTGCTCCACAAATGTCCCTTCTCTATATTTAATAAGAGCATCCACAGTATATGCTAGTACCGCACTTTCAAATGTCCCCCCCTTTTTTATATGTAATTTAAAACCCAACGCACCAGACATTGTTTCAGCGAGCAGATTCACACGGGTGAGGAGCTGATCAATGATTTATTACTGAACTAATTCATCAAGTAAAAGCTGTTCCAGCTTCATAAAACTTGCCCCTACTGCCAGATTAAATGCTAATTAGGCTAACCACTTCGACATTTGAGTCGGACGAGACGTATGAAGCTGCAGCAGCCGGTTAGCTTAGCTTAGCATTAGGACTGAGCGCAAGTAAAGCAAATCAAGTAACTCCAAAGCTCACCCGTCGATGATGACAACAGATAAATCATGAAAACCATTCTTGGCTCCAGTCCTAAGATCTAGTTCAGGTTTATTAATTTTCACAGTGTCAAGGTTCTTCTCGGGCATACTGGGTTAGCTCTACTCTCCGCTTTGTCCCATGAAAGTAGTCAGATCTCATTATCGCTACCAGGCAAACAAGTGTAGTCAATAGCACGCAAAAGGGGGTGCGAGAGAAAGAGACAGAGAAATATTGTTAATCCCTAATTAACAAAGCAAAGGTGTCAGATCGGCCTGCTGGCTTTCACTTTATCCGTTCCACTCGGCCTGCTGCGGATCCATACCGAGGGGTCAATACAGCAACACAGTGTGGTGAGGTGAGCGGCGACTGTGCTCGGTCTGCCTGAATAAAGAAGTCTCCTCTCCCTCCCACTGGCTACTGCCGTAACCTGGACTTTATCACGGAGCGGCAGAGAGGAGGAAATCAGCAGATGAGGGGATGCAAAGTGAGAGGAGCAAGAGAGGTGTCCTCCTACATACTTGAAAGAGAAGGAGATGGAGTCATTGCAGCTGTTAGGGGTTTCTGAGGACTGCTGCAACCAGCTGGACATAAGAACATAAGAAGTTCATATGTAAAGCTGTCAGCTTTGGGGCAGTAAAGTAGCTCTAGCTGTTGCAAAACTTACATAAAGCCGTAAACTTGTGATCAGTTCACTCATGTTAATACCACGTCTGAACGGGGCCATTGTTATAAATGAATGCAGCGTAACTGCACACAGTCCAAGTCTGATCCAAGTAACAGCAAACTTCATACCAGACGTGCAGATTAGGGTCATTAGGGTGAATTTTCCTCTTATTCAATAATTAATAAAGAATAACTTTATATCTACTAGCTACCACAGCATTGTATGGTAGGCTGGCTCTGAGGCATTGAGTTAGAGCTTCACTCCTAACTAGCATTCAGCATTAGCCACATTGTGCTACCAGTAACAACTATTATTCATACAGTTTAACATATTTTAAACAACACTGTTATCAACTTCTTAAAGGCCCTTATACAGTTGATAATGCAACAAGTAAAGGGTAAAGGTCAAAGTCGTCATTGTTTTGTATATATTTTATGCTAAATTCCTGCGCTACTGTGACAAGGTCATGTCTGATACGTGGGATCAATAAACATCTTATGTCTTATGTAAACAGCTAAATTGAACAGACTGCATTTTACCCCATCACCTTTCTGTGTATGTTTAGTTGATTATTGTTACTTCCTTTGATGCCTTAGCGTCCTTTCATCATTTTCTCTCGTCATCATTGTTTCTTCCTTATTAGGGAAGCGCTGAAAGATTTCGGCAGAAAAAACGAAAATGCACTTTTGGGCCGTTTTCAGCTGAAAATTTCTGCGGTTGTTGCTTGCATCATCACAACATCCTGTTTCGGGTTATTTGTTATTATTTATTTGTGTTATTTTGGCATTAAAAAATGTTTTTAAATTTTCGGCAAAACACGTATAAGCAACAACTGCCACAATTTTCGTCCGAAAATGGGCCGAAAGTGCATTTTCGGTTTTCGTCCAAAAAGTTTCAGTGCATTCTTATTCCTTATGTTATGGATTATGCAGCTATATCACCAGCATCCAGTTTTCTTGTTAATAATCCTGCAGTCTGTGCACATCAAATAAATGAGCTAAAGACTTTCGTTGAGTGCATGCTAATGGGAAAACATTACACTAGTATGCAGAGACCTGATGATGCATTCACCAGTTTTAATGTTTTTAATCTTTAATTGTTTTTTACTGGTATATTATAGAGCCATCAAATTATCCCGGAGAATCCTTTGTTTCCACATTGAGGAACACCAGGGATGCCTGAATTTGTGCAGCGTCAGCACGCGGAGCAGACAGCTGCTGCCCTCGAGGAGGAAGGCTGAATAACGACTGGATCGGTGATGCCGCGGTTATTAGAGAGAGAAGTCGGGCCGAGGAGGAGTTGCCGACATCCAAACGTTCAATTTGTCCCAGCAGCACCTGCGGATGACTGAACAAACTGCCAGCGAGACGGGCAGGAAAAAAAAAAAAGGTCCGCGTGAGTCATGCCTGTGGGTGGTGAGCATTGTTTGGAAAATGCAAAAGGGAAGAAGAGGCACCAGCAGCCACCTACAGGTCTGCCACCGAGATGTCCAAACTGTAACTCTAATGGGCCAGAAAGGGTTGCCATGTGTGTGTGAGGCTGTGTGTGTGTGCGCGTCTCTCTCTGTGTCTGT
The DNA here is from genome assembly GCA_005024645.1 of Planiliza haematocheilus. Classification (NCBI taxonomy): domain Eukaryota; kingdom Metazoa; phylum Chordata; class Actinopteri; order Mugiliformes; family Mugilidae; genus Planiliza; species Planiliza haematocheilus. The sequence goes on along the minus strand of SRSE01001360.1, from coordinate 715,822 downwards.
CTGTCTGCCGTTGAGCTCTTTGAACCCTCTCTAACTTTTATTGCCCTCCCAGGGATCATAATAAGGAACTAATTGATAGTCTTTGAGCCGCGGGCTGAGGAGAGGGGGAGTTCCTGCAGGAAGTCAACACAAATCAAACTCTCTCAGAGCCCTTAAGGTCTGGAGCTACTCCAGCCGAGTTGTGGTGGGTAACAGTCGCTGTGTGCATGTGTATGTGTGTGTGAGAAAGAGAGAGGAAGTAAGAAAGAGAGCAATAGTCTAGTGTACAGTTGACATTTACAGATTTATGGAAGTCGCACATCTACTTCTCTGTGTCGCATCCTCACTGAAGCACACACAACTACCTCAAAAACAGTTCACTTAACAAGATGTTTAAGATAATATATGAACATTAGATAAAGTTAACTCAGCTCCTTTTGTGAATCTAGATTTCTTGTTACTCTATTCAGTTCAGTTTTATTTATACAGTATAAATAACAATACAAACGGCCTCAAGTGGCTTTACAACATCCGGTGTGAAACCTCCAGAGTGAGCCTGACGGCGACGGTGGCAAGGACGAAACAGGAAGAAACCCTGAGCGGCTCGTATTGAGGGACACAAGGCCGGTCAGGTAGAGACAGAAAATTGCAATAAGCTGTAGCCTCAGTATGGCTTTTGCAACGTTACGTAAAGTTAACACAGGAGGACTTGTTGATGAACTTTCTTCCAAGACTCACATACTGTACAGTACCCTAAGGAAAACTTACCCCAGCCCCAATCTGAATCTCTTTTCTCCCTGCTCTTAAAGGATTAGGTCACATTGCCTCGGTAGGTTACTGTAGGTAAGCGAAAGCCCCGACCCACCACCCTACAACCCGAGCACAGGCCGAGCATGTGGGTGCGTTCGGCTCAGATTCATATCGTCTCCTGTTCCAAAACAAACGGCCGTCTGACATAGAAAGGCATACGGCGCATTCCACAGGGCTCAAGGGGGTTGGAAGTAGCACGAGGGGTTTCCAGCTCGCACTTCCAGGGGTGTCTGCGCCGCACTGTGCTTTGTGCTCCCTCGAACTGAAGCTGGGCCACTGAGTTTGAAAGGTAAGAGCGGTGGTATACATGCAAAAAGTCTAAGTATACGTGATGCCTCTCACCCAGTGTTGGCTGCAATCACGCCTCTTCTTGCCCCCTCCCCACTCGTCTTTAATGATCCTAAAGCTGAGAACCATGGCTCATTAGAAAATGTATCTTTGAACGTCTTCAGCAGCTAATCAGTCGCCTTGACCGCCCGCTGTCTTGTGCCGGGATCGTTTGTGCACAGCCAGCACGTGTGAGCTCGACGGTGGAAGCTGTGATTTTATATCGCATACATATCAGCGACAGTTACTGCAGTTTGCAAAATGATCTTAATTGCTGTAAATTATTTGTTGTAATTGGCACGAATCAATTCGAGCAATTATGCAAATGCGCGTCTGCAGCGACGACGCTCGCTTCTGTTTGCAAACGAAACAGAAAGGCGACGCCGCATCCTGAAGAAAAAGGCCAAGCATTTTTGAACGCAGGTGAAAACACGAGTTACACCCTCTCATTCCTCTGACACCACCCTGGCTGTTAAAGGAATATGACCCTCTTTTTACGGGTGCATTAGCACAACTTTATGTTCCTATAAAGATTAAGCAAACGGTCTGAGACTTGAGGACAATCGAACGCAGCAAAGCCCCTTCTGCAAGCGCTGCTGCTCGCCGGGCGTGTCGCCTGACTGGCACAGCCTGGTTCTCGCAGGCTTTCTGAAATATGTGACAAATCTGCTACCCCTTCACTGCACAGCCAGGACATTTTCTGCCTACACGGAGTATCAGGAACTAAAACTAGCGGATTTTGGACCGGGACAGGCAGGAAGTCAAATGCTGAACCACATGATTTTTGTACTAGCGCCATCTGTGTGGGAATGCTAATTCTGTCAATCAGTCCAACGAGCGTTTTTCTCTGAAATATCTCCTAACGCTGAATTACTAATGCTTTCATGAATTTCTTTGCTGATCCCATTTAGCCTCATAGCGAGGCCTCCATTTGCAATTTTAGAGAAATGTCTCCACAACTGCTGGATTAATTATCATTAAATTTATTGTGAACAGTCATGCACTCCCTATAACCTTAGTTTTCCTTTACATTTTCACACTGTTAAATCAAATTTGAGCTACCGTTAGCATGCTAACAGGCTAAACTGACATGCTGAACGTGGTAAAGATTACCCGGGGTTTTGTCACTGTGACCAGGTTGGCATGCAGACGGTAGCATTTCTTTTAAAGCATAAAACCCCGCCTAACTACAGACCTTGTGAAGCTGGCCGACCAAAGCAAACAAAACCAAGTCACAGTTGACTTATTAACGCAAACTGAGGATCGACATCTGTAGCCGAACTGAGCTGAACAGGAGTTTAATTGCTACTTTCAAACACAGCTGAGCACATCCCTCAGACACATACCACGTAAACAGCACATGTGGGTCCCTACCAACCGTACGGTGCTGCCTACCTACCGTACGGTGCTGCCTACCTACCGTACGGTGCTGCCTACCAACCGTACGGTGCTGCCTACCAACCGTACGGTGCAGCTCTTGGACCAGGACCACGTGCTCCTCTTCTTTTTTTATTCTTTCCTTCCCACAGGCCAATGAGACACAACATGGGAGTCACTATGATTTCCTCCCTTGCAGAATTGCTTCCCGACAGGAAGACACTCAATTTAATGGTTTCCAAGAAAAACACACACGGGCTGACAGACTACTGATGGGGAAGAGTGAACAATGGCAGCCACCTCGCTCTTACGCCTGGCTGTCTGCACATGTAGAGAGGCTGCCAGCAGAATATATACAACCGCCAGCAAAAACTCAAAACACAAGTTGAAAAATGATCATTTTTCATGAGGTTGTGGGTCTCGGTGAGCGCGCCGGTGTAAGAATATGGATTCTCTCACATGCTGCAACACATTAAAGCCATGTTACTTCATCTCAGACCACTAAATATTTCACCACTCTAATTAGAGGCTGTCTGATTCTGTCAAGTGGCTCTCTTGAGGGCCTGATCAGATTTAAAAGTTAATGTAAACCTTCCCCCCCCCCTTCCTCTTCGCAGCGAAACTCGGCCGTAGGCGCTTCCAGAGCGCATAAAGAACGAGAACAATGTGGCGCTCATGTGGCTTCAACATGGACCTATTTAGAGAATACCTCAGAGCTGTGGTATCCAGCCTCATGGACCGTAACTGGCTTTCTTTCTGCTTCCTGCACAGAAAGGAGCTCTACACATTCCCAGGCCTCGCAAGATCTGCTGGTCCACTGATTCTCACCCTCCTCTCCTCCCTCAGTTGCACGTCCACCGGTTTGGTAGAGAGGCTAAAGTTGCTCCGTTAAACTACTTCTAATATGCACGAGAAAGTCTAGATTCTTTGTCAACTGTGAAACTCTAGACACTGGGAAATGGGCTTCGGCTTCCAGTCCTCTCTAGCGCTGAGAAAAAAAAGGGGGAAAACAGTCAGATTTGCTGCTGCACAGCAGCTTTCTTCCCTCCAGACACAAGGGAAATATGAAGCTTAAGAGAAAAGCTTGAGCAGCGTAGAGACAAGAAAGTGCAGTTACTGAGAGAGCGAGAGAGAGAGAGGGAGTTTTAAGTGCGTTATATAAAAAAATAAAAAAAGGTTTCATATTGTGCATATCAAAGATTACAATACCCCGAAAGCACTAAAGCACAGCACGGGAACAATCTGTCTCCTCTTAGCTGGAAGTGATAGCACAGCCAATATCATGAACGCCACATATTAGAGGCTCAAACCCTCGCAGCGACTCAAAATGGAGTCGGCCACGCACCCGCCAACGTGAACAGCTGTATGAATGAGAGGCAGCGTTTGTTTAACAAGAGCTCAGAGATGAAAATAAGGTTTTTTCCGTCAATCCTAACAGTCAAAGACGACACATCTTCAGCCGATCTGACCTTTCGTTGGTTCTCTATTTTCTTGAGATAGTTATTAATGTTTTAATTATTCACTGTGATTTAATTAAGACAAAAATAAACTTCATGGGAAACTTTCCGAGGCCAAATACGAAGACGGCTTTTGCATAATTGTGCTCGTTCACAGAAGCGGAGAAGAAAAGCGAGGACGCAAACAGAAACGCTCTTTTCACAGAAGAAAGCCGTCGGTTTCCTCCTTTAATTTACAGCCACCTCTGGCTTTTATGGCAACCTTGAACTAAGCTAAAGAGCTCCTTTGTTTCTGTTTTGCTGTCATAACAGCAAATCATGGCTGGGAATGACTAAGCCTGTAGTATCCACTCAGCCAGAGGAAAACATTAGCATTTTGACAAAGGCTTATTCTCTCAAAAAAAGGTCTCAGTGACCCTCCTCCATTAACTCGCTCCCAAAATAACATGAAAACTTAACGGGCAGCAGGCCTTCCATATGAACAGCGAAATGGGTACTCTTTCATGCCGTGTTTCAACCTGCAACAAATTACTCCTCGTGTAGCTCAACTTTTAAATCGCAGGTGCGCTCTATAGGAAGCCATGCAAGAGGAGGAAATGAATAATTATGCTGCTACCTTAACATGCATCCTCCCAGGAGTGGAGTGCATGTTGGAGAATTCAGAATACAGGACCTGTGTAGCATCCCCCCTCTCTTCCTTGCCTGTTCAGGCGTTCTCATCTTTCAGTCCTGCTATGTAACGCTCACCTCAGTGGGCAGGAATGTGTGCATACAGTATACATCCGCCGCTATTTAAATGCATATGTGTTATCTGGCACTCAGCGCCGAGCGGCTTTCCGGGCTCCCTCGATGCCAGCGCACAGGGTTTTTTGGGTTGAGTAGCATGTGGGGCCAGAACTGAAGCTCTGCTGTGTTAGCAGCCAACAGACAGATGCACACACTCTCCCGGTTTATAGGCTTGGAAAGACATACACTTAACAGAGGGAGCCAAGACCATCTGTAAGGGAGTGCAGGACACAAAACAAGTATCTCTTTATCTCATGTCCTTGGAATTGGAAGGAGACGGGCTGAAGGGAGTGTTAATGCGTGTATTTGCAGAAGCTTATGGGATGCACCATATTAGGTAAATGCATTTAGTTCTTACAATAAGTGGCTCAATAAATACAAACATGTTTGACATGCAGCGTCAATTGTGTCAAATGAGACGGTTTGGAGTAGGGATGCACCGAAAAATGCACTTACGGGCCATTCTCAGCTGAAAATTATCGAGGTTTGTTCCTTTGCGCCTTGTTTCGCCGATAAAAGTCTGAAAATTTCCGACCAAAAATGCACTTTTGCGCCATTTCCGGGCCATGAATGTATAGCTATTGTGATGATGCAGGCAACCACAGCAATTTTTCGGCCGAAAATGTCCCAAAAGTGAAAATTTTCTGTGGAGCATAAATAGAATATTTTGGGACTTTTAATTAGAAAAGAAACCTGCAAATTAAAGACACCACGGTTGCTTTTCAGCCCTTTTCTAACAACTACATCTCAGCCTACCGTGTATATCAAATTTCAGAATACTCCTAATAACAACTAGCCAGACTGGCCAATGAAATGTAATGCAGTGGCTTTGGTCACTGCCAGCACTGTGTCTCCTCGCTGATGAGAAAGTCTCCAATTATAGAAGCCAGACGCCCGTGTCCTGTGACCCCCCCCCCCCCCCCCCGACCGGTGGCACCGATGCTTCGCTCAGACACATTTCTGCACTTGTTGACATTCGGCTTCCATATCCGACCACTCCCTTGTCATTTCTCAAAATTAAATTCTAGAAAACAGAGCCGTAAGCGCCAGCGGTTGCGCATACTTTTTTGTACACTTTGTGATCCGCTTCTCCGTAGTCAGTTCCCGACAAACAACTGGAGAACAGGATCATTTATATTCTAGCTCGTCGTGAAAGCCTAGTTTCAGCGCGGATCTAAATCAGGATTTATTGATGACAGATGAACAGAATATGATTTGCATTAGAAACAAAAGCCTCAATAAATATAGCCACCATTATTCAACAAAGGTAAAAGACTTCAAAAGCTTCACAGGAGCTCCCGGCTCAGAACCATCACGCTGTTTGTTATATAAACCTCTGCTGTGCATACACACCTGTGCCACAGGCGACCGCACACTTTCACACTGTGCCTTTGGTATACACACACACACGCTCAGCTCACAGACACATATGCACACATGAAGTGCCACATGTTCACCTGAACTACATACCGTGTTGATATGACCTGTGCGCACTGACCTGTCTTCACACAGTGTGCACAAGCAAGGCCTTCCCGGTCTCACACACATAAACATTTCCTCCATCAGGTAGTCAAGTCAGTGCTGTGGAAAGGGATGAATGTGGCCTTTCAAGCCGCGGCAGGCCTGCAGCATCAACCATTCCAGCTCTAACGCAGGTGCTGCATCTGCTGGACGAGTCAACTGAAAAAATATTGGTGCGCACATGCAAATATAAGCCGCCACGTCCCGGTGTGCGCGCGCTCATTTCACTATACATACAGGTATCGTAACGACCGGAGATGTTCAGTCAGAGCGTTCTGCACCACTGATTGCACTTTGCAACAAGAAAGCACGCACATACTCTACTGGAATGTGTTTTGTTTGAACCCTGTCACTATAATTAGGCTTGTGCATGTGTGTTTTTTGTTTTTTTTTTGTAGCTGAGCTCTTTGTTCTTACACCAAGCATTTGCTCAAGTATTGCCAAATGCTAGTCATGTAAACTACACGCTGAAAACGTCCGTTCCAGCGGAAAAAAATACACACATCGCGTCCCTTGAAACGGTCTCCTATTAGCAGCTACGCCTCTGGTATGCACATAATGTCTAACATAAAGGGGGAACCGATAAAAGGTTGTGAACTCGGCGCCCTTAATCTTGGAAACAATGGCATGCGCATAGTTGCAGGCTCAAGGGGGGGGGTCAGTGTCATTAATCACTGATCATGTGCTCCGGACTTAGAGCTAAGCTAATTAGCTTGTCTAATAACAATCAAGGTGGAGGGTCAATTCACTTTCAGCACTGCACCAATTCAAACGGCCAATTAGCGATTGACTGAATACGCAGAGACGTGATTCCAGTTTTAAAAGATGTCTGATGTTTTAAGTTTATATATATATATATATATATGTAATAGATGAACTGTTTTGGTTGTTAGCGGTCGCCGCCACGTAATCCACCGGTGCTCCTTGTCACAACACGTCTCTCACACCCCGCACGGTCTGGTTTTCTCTGTCGCTTTGTCAATAGAACAACATGGTTTCCATTAAGTCTCCCTTTTAAAAAAAAGTGTGTTTGGCTGCTTTTGTGTAGCTAGCCTCCATGTGTGTGTGTGCACCTTTTTTTGCGTGCAGACTGTAGGTGTGTGCACAAAAAAAAGAAAGAAAGAAAGAAAGAAAGAAAGGTGCGTGTTTTTGCTTGATGGATGAACTACACGGCCAGATTGAAATTTAATGTAGTCCAGCTTCTTTACCCATTTCAGCGTCTGTAAGTCTACGTATGTGTGCGTGTGTGTGGCTCTGACTGAAAAACCTTGAGCTCTTCATTGCCAGATCATTAACACCAGAACATGAAAGCCCGCTAGAGGACTGAAGGGGTCAAAGTTTGACCCAAGTCTTCCTCACATAATAAACTACAGCGGATATAGAGGCTTGATCGGAGGTGGAGGGTTTAAAGGAGAGGCTGGGAGTTCAGATTTGATGCTATTAATTTAGTTTAACGCAAACGACGCAGCAGTTCACCTGCTCGCTCTTTACTTACTAAACGTTACAGACACTGGCCTTGAAGAGCTGAAATACAGATTATCAAATACACCATGTTTTCCGTTTATCAGGACAAAAATGATGATGTACCACATTCCTCAGGATGCCAATCTCTCACCGCTGCCAGCTCTGACAAATAGCCCTTTATCACCTGAGATGAAAGTCAGCGGGGAGAGGAAGAGAGAGAGAGAGAGGCAGATGGGGCAGAGGCATGGCGAGGAGGGGAGGGGAAAAGGAGGAGCACGATTTTGCCGCTTTGTTGCTGATCTGGTTCAATCCTCGTGGTGCGGCGATTGAATTCCCATCCGAGCCTTTTCCTTAAGAGGATTTAGACTCAAGGGAGACGGCAGGCCATAGGGCGACGGCGTGAGGGGAGTAACCCCTGATGGGATGATGGGAGTGATGGAGGAGGAAGGAAGCAAGGAGGACAGATTGGAAATTTGCCGACAAGCGAGTAAGGATTCCCGTGTCCTGGCACTTCTTGTAGGAATAATGATATTTAAATACAAGAAGTGAGTGGGAACGTGACAGCGGTGGCGATTTAAGGAATGGGTGAACAGAAGGAGAGCAAAGGCACTGGAAGGATGAGAGGAGCGGCAGGTGGTGATCTCTGATCCCATTATACAGGGCTAATCCTGAGCAGCAGTGAGCATGCTTGTACGCGTTGTTGCTGTTGGCATGACCGTGACGGGAAACAGGTCAATCAGTCAACCTGTGACCTTTAATTTAAAGAAAAACAAAGACGTGTTAAAACAGACGATTAATCTGGAAAAATTTGAAATGACACCTAAAGCTGCAGTTCCACGAATGGCCACTTGAGGCTGGCTACAAAAACGAGTCGATTGACGTAGATCGGGATGTTAAAATGCAACTTTACGGCAGAAACAAACACGTTTACGGTCTGCTACTTAAAACGGTTTTGATTTCTATGGGTAATTTCCCCATTTGTGATATCAAAGCTTAAAGTTACGCTAATTTAGGGCGTAGCTGCTTTGGATGAAAGGTGATGCCTGCCTCAACGTCACCCACCTGCCTCGGCACCTCTTTGAACATCTAGGCTGGGAGTTAGGAGGAGTCAAGATGGCGCCAGGTCAGGATACTGATCACCACAAAAGCTATGGCTGACCTCACATATTCATATACATAACAGATGTGTTTAAAACCTTTACTATAGCCGCCTCCTTTATGAGAAAAATCTGCAACCAGTACTGTGCATGTCGGAATCCTTCTTATTATTTAATCCTAATGCTTTGTCACTTCTGTCTGCCTTTGTCTGTCGCGTCTGAACACTTTCCATCTCACCTTCAAAAAGCAGCAGACGCCTGACACCTCTTTGCTCGTCAAGACACTGAAACTGCGTGACTCCGTTAGCGTCGGCTAAATAACAAAAACTCTGGTGCAAACTTTTCAGAGGTGGAGAGAAACAACAGCCTGACACTGAGAGCCCGAGCGCTTGGCAGCATGAGTCCGAAGTGTCGTCACGTACGGTACAGTATGTGCAGGGTTGTATTAATAGTCGTTTAGCCAGTGTGTCTGGGTCACCGCGCTGTTGTTTTAAAAACACACAGCGCTCAAGTCGAGGCTGCAGGATACTCCATAAGTAATCTGAAGCAGCATTTGAGGCTTTTTTGGGATTTGCACCGGCTAAAGTTCAAATGATTTAACTCCAATAACGCATATTGTTGTTCACAATGTGACCTTTGTGCACGGCAAGCCACGTAACGGCTTTGCTTAATAACTTGGATTTTATCTCGGCTCTGATCAAGTCCGCGCACGTCGAGTAGTGGCGCTAGGGTCCACCGTCGCTGTGGCTTCTGCGTCAATTTGACGCCGTGAAATCGACAGCTGAGACAGTAACACATCAGGTGTTTTGTAGAGCGCAATTAATTACATTCAATTCCAATGGATTTTATGAGATTATGCCAGATTATTGTGTTTTTGTCAAAAGTGCCGGATCAGAGCCATTACTGACTGTTCCAGTGTCAACAAAGACTCTGAATGAACGCAAGTGAAGTGGCAATACCATGACACAGCTACAACTTTATTTAGATTTAGTATTATACCTTCAGCATAGTTTAAACTTTAAGATTCTTAAAACAGACCTGAGGAAAAAAACATGTGGCTCGCTGTGGCGTCTCCTTTAACCGCTTTAGCTTTTAGAAATGCGACTTCTGAGAAGAGTTTTGAGGGAACAAAGGAGAAGTTTTCAGCCACCAAAGATGGGCAGTTCATTTTTTTCTTTCTTTTTTTTTTTTTTTGAAAAGTAGCACACAGGCTCCAGCACGAACAGTCGAACAGTGCCTACATCCAGCATGACTCATGTAATTGCACATTAATGACACCATCTAATTATTGTGGTGAGCTGTTCAGCAGACTCAGCGTAGGTTCCACAACCACACAGGTTCGTCAGTCTCCAACAGCAGAAGAAAAAACGTCACCAAAAACTGACCAAGGACTTTATTTCAGGGTTATGGTTTTGGCATTACATAACATTATGACCACCTTCCTAATATTATGTAGGTCTCCCTTGTGCCTCCAAAACAGTTTTGACCCATCAGAGAATGGACATGGGTTTTCTGATGGTGTCCTGTGGTGTCTGGCAACAGCAAGTTGTTAGTGGGGGTCCTTTGAGGGGAGGGGCCTCTGTGGATCATCCCACAGATACTTGATCAGTTTGGGATCTAGTGAATTTGGAGGCCAAGTCAACACCTTGAGATGTTCTTCATGTTTTTTTGAATCGATGCTAAACCGTTTTTGTGTCAGTCTGCATCCCGCATCTAAGAGTGCCATTGCTATGGGGTGGGGGCTTGGTCTGGTACCGGTGGGTGCTACATGTCTAAGTAACATCCACATGAATGAATGCCAGGTCCAGAAGTTTCCCAGCAGAACACTGAATTGTCACAAGGTCAATGTTATTCACTTCACCAACAAGGACTTGGAGTCTAAAGTCTGAAGTTGACTTTTGTGTTAGCATTGCACCTATTGCATCTACCCAGATGTCCTGCTTTGAAGAGGAGCTTCAGTGGGAAGCATGAAGCCACAGATTACGTCTCCGCTGCTGCACAGTTACCTGCGTGGATTAAGAGCAGCGAGTCACCGGAGGTTCAGCTGGCACATGCAAAAGATTAGCCAGCTGTGGCTTTAAGGAATTGCAGAACTCTTAGTAGTGGAGTCTAACATAAATCAAAACTTGGCAAGTAGGCAGCAGCACACTCACCATCACTACTATTGCTTGGTTTGTTCAACAAGTTACACAAATTTCAAGTGGAGCTTGAAATCTTCTCAACTAATGAAAAACATTGAGAAACATTGCTGATATTGAGATATCAACAAGATCATCAGTAAAAATGTCACCCTCTATAGTGTGACTTAGCTGTCAAACGCCAACCACACGGTGATAAAACCGTCTTAATATAAATACACGTGTTACGTCTAAGTGTCTCCGAGCCTAACACATAAGTTTGACAGAAACGCCACAACGCCGTCCACTCAGTTCCTGTTCTTGTTGAAACAAAGCGCTCCACGGTTTACGCACGCACACCAGCTGCTCAACGCTGGATGCATTCCTGTCTTATCAAGCAAACAACAAAGAGCCCTACGACTAAACTCACAAATACAACCGGAGTCGTCCCGCGTGAATTCCCCCCGGAGGCGTGTGTGTGTGTGTGCATCCATTCAGTTTTGATCAGCCCCAAACTTTAAAAAGACTCGAGTGGATTGCTTAAATTTATTATATTTGTTTTTCGACTCTATTGAAATTTAAAGGGTGAGGAAACGCCTTGATTTCTTGGGGATATTTTGCATGACTTTTTCCAAGAGTAGGCCGTCGCTCATGTTTGAAAATGACACGGTGAAATTCTTATTCATGTCCCATCCTATGTAAATAATTGAGCCGATTCTGGCAACCAAAATAGACCCATTGCTGCTGTCACCACAACTAGGCTGCGCTTTCAATCTTTAATGACTATGTGAAAGAATAAGCTAAAACTTTCTAAGAGTGCCAATTTATCAAGATGGAAAACACACGTTCGGCTGAAAGAACACACAATTAGCAAGAGCCCAAGCACAGAGGGGAGAGTTTTTTTTTGTGTGTGTGTGTGTGTGTGTGTGTGTGTGTGTGCTTCTACATTTGGAAGCGGGACAGAAATTACGACCAAAACTCCTGAAGCTAAAAATGGCTTTTAATGTCGGTGCCAAACCTCGGCTCCCTTGCTCACTACAGTACACGGCCTTTCCCAAATCCTTCCCTGCACTGTAATTCTGCAGGAATGTGTGGTTTCTGAAGACGGCAGCCTTCCTTTTCCTGAAAGGTCCTAAGACAACAAAAGATACCGGCCGGCTGGTTTCGCCAGGTTTTAACATCGCCACGGCCCGAGGATGCCGGGGTCTCAAAAGCTCTTAGGGAAACCTTTGAAAACAATCTCAGATGAAACGGTAAGCTCTAGTCGATGGTATGTGGTGGAGGAGCTTTAAAGACTGTAAAGTAAAAACAGACAAAGGTATGCCATGAAAGCTGGGGGGAGGAGGAGAGGGGGGGGGGGGGGGGGGGGGGTTGTGGTCATATATCCCACAGTAAAGAGAAGGCACTATCAAAAACCCACCACGCAACAGATGTTTCGCACTGCAGGTCTAAAAACACTCGTTGCGGTCACCAAGTCACACAGAGTGGAGTGCAGCCACACTAAACAAAAGCAGAGGCTGCAACAGTAAGCAATAATCTTCAAAAGGCCCGTCTTAAATAGACTCTTCTGAGCGGTACATTGATGCACAGTACGTGTAGGGGCAGACGCATGGATGCGGTGAGGAGAGAGTTCACCACATGCCACAGTGTCACTCCTTACTGGCTGTAAAGGAGGAGAGGGAGCTGTTTCAACTGGACTTATTGTCATAACAAATACAGAAGTCGCTCTTTTGATATGATAAGGGTAGTCATTATGTGTCAGAGAGTGTGAAATCACCTTAAAACAGCGTTATGACTCTTTATGGCGCTCTCAAAGCACCTGAAGGACAAATAAGACAAGTATGGCCAAGCAGCTGAAGGTGAGCCGCGACAATCGGGGTTTTCTTCTCGTCGTGCGACTTCAACAGAAGTGTTTTGTTAGACTTTTCACGTCTCTTTTCCATTCCAGCAGATTGTGACGCAGGATTTCCGAGCCCGAGCCGAGAGATTTTCTCAAACCCCGACAAAAATCACTCCACGGCCAAAGCAGACAGGACTTGTTTTCACAGGTTGCAGAGATCTCTCCATGACTAACAAAGTCATTTTAACAGGTTTAAGCTGTGGAATTCCCCCTTTTAAGTGCGGCTGTGTTCAGCGCTGCCACAGAAACTTCATTAAAGTATGTTCCTAATTTTGTTATATTTAGACTTAGACAGACTTTATTTATCCACAAAGGAAGCTGTCTGGTCAGAGTAGCTTAGTTTCACATAAAAACACGCCTGAAAACCACTACTAAAAATAAAAAAGTAAAAGATAGAAAAAATAAATAAATAAAAATAAAAAATAAAAAAATAGGTGTGAGACAGTTAAATAAAATAAAATAAGAAATATAAATAAGTTAAAAAAAATAATTAAATTAATTAATAAATTAAAATAAAAACAAATAAAAACAAAATAATAAAAGCTAATTAAAATAATTAAAATTAAATAAAATAAATATTAAAATGAGGTTGAATATTGCACTAATAACTGGCTGCACCTGTTAAATTTATATTTATCAAAGTTCTCTTTGATTCTCTAACAAATACATTGAACAGATTTCCTAGAGTGAGTCAATTTTTTGTTTTTTTAAATCTTGTGCATTCATACAAGAGTACCTGCTGGACACCATCAAAACTGTCAAACCCTTCTGATGCTACAAGGCGTGGGACTGCTTAAAGTATCTGGAGCGTCCAGCGTCTTGCAGCCAGCTCAGACAGAAAGGACACCCTGTCGATTCTGAAAGGGAAGCGGCCGTGAAGCCATTTCGCCCAGCCACCCAATCACTTGCTTAAACAAATTATCATCATCAAAGTAATCAAGCTTTGCACCCTGCCTGCCTCCATTTTAGCCTCCATTTTACCATGAAAACTGGATTAACCATAGCGTGAAAACGATACGGATTACAAGAGAGGCTGTGACCTTGGCGGCTGGAAGTGGGATAGGGAGAGAGGGAGAAAGAGAGAGAGAGAAGATAGGTGGAAATGTGTTTCCTTTGACATGTTTAGATGTGCATTTTAAAGTAGAAGAGAAGAAAAGGTTCAGATGTGAAAGATGCAAAAGATGTTTTGTTTTATGTTTGTCCAAGGTGATCTTTGTCAAATAAGAGGTGGCGGATGGAAACGTTGTTTTTCAATAATCTAAAGAAGTGAACATTTAACTTGCAAGACGGATCAGCTGTTTCAAAGTCTCTCCTGTGCGTGACTAACGCTAGCCAACATGAAAAAATAATTAGGAGCTAATTAAAATCATTAAAATCCGCTTTCAGTTCTCTCTATTAATGGTGAAGACGACAGGTTTCGTGACTTCTTCTTTCTGGTTCTGTTTTTGTGGTCGCTACTTCTTCTTCTCTGTTAATTACATGCATGTGCAGGATATGGCCTTGAGATGACACTGCACATCGTAGTTTATTAGCTCCAAACAAGTTAAGCAAAATATAGAAAGTATGGAAACACAGCTAACGAGGGTAACACTTCCCAAATATGGGAAAGTTCGTGCAAACCGAACGCATCCGACCCTGCAAAACAGGATTTCCAGTAAAGGGGTCAAAGGGTTAGCCGTGTACCTGACTGCCGACATGACACATTCTGACTGGCAGTCTCTGTTTGTTTAGAGACCTTTCTCTGCAACTGTCCACCCGTGCAGAGGGCTGCATGGTCGCCCTCTGAAGAAGAGCGCCGTGCGGAGAGCATGTCGCCGATATTTGCATTTAAAAATCAAAATGGATTCCATCTGACACAGTATCTCTCTGGTCCAAAGCCTCTCTACGCTGCATAATAAACCTAGGCTCTGCTAAAAGGGTTTACCGCCGGTGCTGAGAACACAGATGGCTGTTAACAGAATGCATTAGTAAAGATTAACTCGCCTAGTAGAACCGCCACATTAGTGCCTCTGATCGTGTCAACAGAGAGAGGCGGCGCGCGGCGCGACGAGGCTCGGGCCCGCCGAGTCGACCGCGTACGTCAGATTCGCCTTCAGAAATTAATATTTAAATAACACCGACGGTATCAAACTGCAAAACAATACGCGGCATCCAGCGGAGTCAGAAACAGCAGGCAAGATGCCGATAATGATGCCAACTGTGCAGGCGAGTCGTTTTCTTCTACAAGACTATAATAGTTTGCACATGTTTCAGCCCATTAAGTCATGCATCTTATACATCAGTCATTTTCATTCCTGTGGAACAATTACAGCTAGAACAAGTAAAGGATGAACTGATTGAACCGTGCTGATAATTGGCTTGTTGTTGTTTTTTCCTTCAAAGGTACAGTACAATGTGGATTGCGCTTTTTTTCCATCTTTTTTTTACAGTTTTTCCAAAGAAATCACCGTTTAATTAACAGAAATACAAACTTAAAATCAGCTTGTCCGAAAACTATTTAAAACTGATGATCATGGTCCAATTAGAGCCTGAGCAGCAATGGTTCGGCCTTAAAGTGACACTTCTAGAAGAAGAAATACGTTTGATAACAAGCTAATGTCTTTGCACAAGATTTAGCAAAAGTTGATTCGACACAGAATAAAAACACGCGGCTAAAGTACACATTAAAGCTGGGGAATATTTGCCGATACATGTGGCACCGTTGAGTTTTAACTGCTGGGTTGAGTTTAAAAGACCAAGCAACTTTCAGCGTGTTCCAGAGTTGGTGTGAAAACACCAACGCGTTTGATCCTCCGAAGCAAATGAAACTCCACTCCAAATATATATTTTATGTGCGCTCAGCAATGTCCCTCAGCATATTTTCCCCCACTTTTTTAACCACCCTTAGCTCATTCGGTCTTCCAGTGTGAGTCACTGTCTGGACCGGCTTCGCGATGTGGTCACGGTTTAGACTTGCGAGAGCACGGGACGTCTGCCACAACACTACAAAAGCACATCTCTGGACACGGACACAGGGGTCTTCATTTCACGAATCAAAATATGGAAACGGAGCTAAACCGCACGAAAGTTAGCAGCAAACCACCGGCCTTTGGAATCGAGCTAGAATTAAAAACTGTAGGATGAAAACGACTGCTCAGAGCCGGGATGTATTCGCCATGAATGTGGAACGCAGGAAACAGATGCAAATTTTTAAAAGCGTGGAAACAGATTGTTATTAAGTAGCAGATCATGTGCTCATGAGGAAATTATTGAGAGCTGGCAGCATTGAGACGACTCCACGGAGACGGAAAAGAACTTTTCCTGTTTATTTTTTATTTTTTTTGGTTCGTTACAATGAGAAAACACATCTCAGTAATGAATATTCATGAGCACTTAATTGCAGACTTTAAAGTCACTGCTTTTCACTTAATTGAGACGGGTTAACACACCAGCTTTCATTTAGACTACAACGTGCTATGTGCTATGCGGGGAGTTCACTAATGAATTCCCTTCTCCAGCTCATCAGCTTTCCCCAAATACCCCCTGGAATCTCAGAGTTTTCTCATGAAAACAGCTCGAAATTAAGTGATAGCGTGGAGGGGGCAATTTGCGGCGGATAACACACCCTGCATAGAAAGCGTGATTTACATCCTTTACCTCATTCTTAGCTGTTTTGACTCGAGATCAGGGGAAGTAATGGAAACACCAGACGTTAGAGGTGTATTTTTCTGCTTGGGGAAACGCCAGCGCAGATATCAATTTGGTGCCTTTTAAAGACGATAAAGCGGCCTCATAAAAATGAGTGAGCACAGATGTGTTAAATGTGCCGTGCCGTTTTCCACGGCAATCTTGGGAGCTGGATGGAAAGAACCCAGCTGACGTCATGGCTTCGTATATCCACCAGCGGTGGATGGTATACAGATGGAGCACATGTGGCCCTCACATCACTGTCGACGCAGCAGAACAAAGTCAGCCCGACAACGTTTCACAAGCAGCATTTGATTTCACTTCATCCTTTAACAAGCCCACCACCAAAACCTGAACTGACCACAATCTGTACTAATGACATTTAATACAGCTTTAAAGGGAAGAAGTTTATTTTAGTTGGAGTCATTGGGAAAGCCGTCTAACGTCAGAATTCCTGATTTACAGTAACTGGATCATTACTTAATGTATATTTTTTATGTGTTTTGACTTCTCTGCACATTATAAACTGCACCAAAGCCAGTGTAATAAGGTTCAACAAACTAATTAAAACAGTAATAACATCCAGGTTCTAGGATAAAACGCATAGATTACGTAAATGCATCAATCTGCATGGAATACGTCGACACATCACTTGGCTGCTGACCAAAAAAAAACAAAAAACAGTCGCATAGAATAGAATAGAAAGCCTTTAGTGTCATTATACGCCGTACAAAGAGATTTAATGCAGCTCCTTAAAAGTGCACACAGCACAATGTATGAATCAGGCTATCAGCATCACTGTAGCACAGCCGCCACCTCAACAGACCAAACAACGAGACAGCGGGATCAGTATGCGACTATTAGGGTGAATTACGTGTGATTCTGGGTTGGCATTCAGTGCCTGGCCTCCGTTTCAGACTCGGTGAAGATTCACAAGAGCAGATGCTAGCAGCTAGCATGCCGATGCCGTTTTCCAGTTCATGTGCAAGTTGTAAACGGGTTGTTTGTGTGCACAATAGAGCATAGACTTTATAAACTGCTCCTCAAAAGTGAAGTCAAAGCAAGTAGAGCTCCCCCTGGTGTCTGGCTATAGTATAGGTCATAAGCTCCGCCCCCTCCATGAAACTAAAACACTAAAACGCACGTCACATATTTTTTTTTTTTCATGAATGGTTTCTGTCATTTTGAGTAGTTAATATGATGTTGATGCCCGCTTAAGAGTTTCAGTTCATTTTTCAACACTATAGAAACAGGATGTGAAATTTCCTTATAACTGGTGGAGGTAAATCAGAGCGCAGTATTAATGAAACGAAAACGCGAGTGACTTTCGGACCGTACTGCATAGACTCTGGCTCCAAAGTCGCAAGATGGCGCCGCAAATACCCCAGGAAAACAGCTTCAGTTTGGTGAATGCAAAGAAGTGGCGACGCAGCATCCATATTTATATACAGTCTATGGTTTCTGCGCATATAGACCTAAAAAAACTAAACGACTCAGGTGTAAGCAACCTTTTGTAGATAAATGAAACAGCTGCATTTCTAGTTACAATCACAGGTCAATGAACTTCAGTGACACTCAATATTATCTTTAAAGCTATTTAAAGACATTGTTTCCTGGATCACAGACTGTTACCAAATCAGCCAAGTCCAGCCATCACCTAACAAATGCACACAAATGAGTGACCCTGTTTGCCAGATGGTTCCGTCCGTGTCATTTTAACTAGCGTCATGTTAGACACTTTTCACACCTCGCACTGCAAAGCTCCAGACAGGTCCTGCCTGGTTTAGGAAAGAAGAAAAAAACTGAACACCAAAAGGCAGACAGACAGACAGAGCTCACACTCTTCCCCCACTCCTGTCTCTGATCTCCCTCTCCTTTACCTCCAACTGACTGAAACTGGAAAGCAGCAGGCATGCAGTTAAAAAAAAACAAAAAAAAACAGACGTCCTGACACAGGGTTTTCCCCATTTCTCATCGTCACAGCCACAATCCCCTCCACCGCCATCCTGCCAAGGAAGTTTCCATTTGCTAAGCTAATTAAATAGAAGAAAAACGTGAAGAAAGAGGCTGGGAACAGAGGAAGGAGCAGTGTTCCAGGTCTGCCGTGTTTAAATATTTTCAAACAATCCTGCCGCAGACACATGCACGGGGGGGTTTTATTATCCGGTGGTGCGGCCTCTGATGGCCTGCTAGCTAAGGTGGCCGCGTCCCAACATAAACCAGTGCTGCTGTCACCAAATTCTGCAGCAGCCGCATCTCCCTGATGTGTTTTCCCCTGGCTTGGCTGGCTGGGGTGACTTTGTATTTTAAACATCCAAACAGGGATGTTAAAAAGGCACAAACAAACGCGCAGCCGGCAGAGTTCGACTGTTTGAGAGTCTTGACTAGTATGCACAAGTCCCTGCCAAAGTAGGGGAGGAGGGGGGAGGTGTGTGTGTGCAGGGGAGGGGGGCAGCTTCTTTCAAACACACATACGTCCTGCAGATGTTAGCAAATTCAATACAAGCACTCACACCTTAAGGGAAGGGAAACGGGAAAAAAATAGAGTGGATAAAAAAAAAAAAATCTCTTCCTTCATCCCTCCTGGCTGCCTGAGAGGAAATACGCTGCCACTGTTCTCACCCTAATCCCAGACATAGCGTGATGACAGACGGCATCCTAACCATGGTGGCAGAGATGTGGCGAGGAGGGAGGGACGCGGAGGAACAACAAGGGGGAGGCAAAAGACCACGCACGGCGACTAAAAACACGCACGGACACAAATGGACGCAAGGAAAGCAGGGGGCGTTTGGTCGTGTCGTGCTTTCAGTGGTCCGGCTGCCCCTTTCTCTTGCTGGAGTCCATTAGCGATTGCATAATGCTTGGCAGACAGGGGACTCGGTGAATGCGCCCCCCCCGAAGGGTCGGACACTGGCAGGGAGGCAGGTCTCTCCGCAGCCTTAAGAAACTCGGCGTTCCCATGCGCGTCAGTGGCGGATTAATGAGAGAAAAAATACAGGAAAAACACTTTGGCTTTTTCAGAGTCGGGACAAAAAAACACCCCGAGCGGTCGCTTTGGAAGTCGCCGGGTCTTCGGTTTTTAGGAATTCTAGGTTAATGCAAAATAAAAGAGCATCATTAAATATACAGCAGGGGAAGGCTGCAGCTGTGGCACGGCATCTGTCCTCTGCTTCTATGTGGCAAAACATCCCGTCATTTCCACCCTCTACCATGAACCTCAACGGTCATTCTTTACATTTTCCTCCCTGCACACCACTCACCGAAATCCCCTCCTCCTTTTGATTGCATGGGCTCGGTGCAGCAGGCAGTGTGGTAAACATTTTGCCCATGCACCGTGCAGACAGGGATTTTACTTATTCATCATCATAAAAGGAAGCGTTCTGCTTTTATCGCTGGTGAATGGAAAGCGAAATTTCCAGTGCATACACCTCCTTCAAACTCTGAAAGCCTTGTGCTGTGCAACAAAACGAGAAAAGCGGCACATTCAGTGGAGTAGCCTTGGAGAGGGCGTCAGGAAAAAAAAAAAACACAAGAGCAGGAGGAATAACGCGCTTTTAGGATTAAACATGACCTTCGTATCAGTCTACGCAAACGGAAATGATCATGTGGGCGATTTATTCTTGGTGAGGGAGAGAATGATGTGCGCTTTATGAGTGTTGCGAGGCTGGCCTGGCCAAAATGCACGGGGGGGGGGGCAGCCTTAGGTTGAGGGGAAGGTCAGCGTGTGTGTCTGTGTGAGCGCTGTTCGTTTCATTACCACCAAATCGGGCCCTCCAGCCAGAAAATGAAACTCGAACACAGCTTTGGGACTTAGATAATACATCCCTCACAATGGGAGAGCCCGCACCTCGTCCCCCTCCCTCAAAAAGCCATCAAAGGCTTCATCTTTAAGTCCTGTATTCGATCTCCCGGCCTTTTCACCTTCCAAATAATGTAAGAGCTTTTCTCGGGACTTGGCGTGTCTTTTCTCTTCGTCTACCTGAGGGTAGTTTATCACAGGGGGGCTTCAACCTCACTTGCCCTTTCGAGACGAGGCCGAGACGGCTTTCATCCTGCATCATCCTCATGAATGGGGTCAGTCTATAACAAACGCCCGGGAGAGAAATAAAAACAGATATGCGAAACCTCCTTTCGCCGTCTCCGAAATCCCTTGAACTTCAATAGAGACATTTGATGTGATTTTTTTTTAGCCTCCATCTCCCCCTTTCTCCCTCCCTTCCTCCTCCCTACTCCAGTTTTTGCCCTGGCTGTCCTTGGAAGCCAGGCTCACGCCGTATCCAGCCCTCCTCTTTTTAAGTGTTCCCTTTGAGTCCCGCATCAGAGAGCGAGACAGCACTCAAAAACCCCCCGTAAATCACGGACTCGAAGGGGAGGCGAACAACACCCGCGCTCCCCCACCAAAACATGACACAAATTACAGACCGCAACATCTGGTGAGTGGCGCGCACCGAAAAAAGAAAAAAGAAACGGCGTGAGGATGTGCGGCTCAGACAAACTATTCCTCCTTGTTGACAAAAGTTGGTGGGAAGTCTCTATGGTGACCTCATCCATTTAGAGATATGATGGCAGCACACAAGCGTGCATTCAGGAGAAACAGCGGGTTTCCCTCCAACATGTGCACAGACCTCACATGTTGCATTACTCACATAGAAACCGGGCAAGCAAATCAAAACAGGAGTAAGTAAGAAGAAACATAGACAAATAGATAAAACAACAAAGCGGATCGCTCATCGGTGGTGAAATAACTGTGAGTGCTACGTTTTTTTATCTGTAAGTGTTGCACTGTAGCCCTGTGATGGGACGGGGAGGTAATTAAAACGCAGACAGATGTGCCTGGAGCAGGTTATCAACCACTTGTCAACACCAGCGCCAGCTCAGAGAATCAATGTCACATGTCAAGTTCCAGCCATGCCTGCAGGGGACGCGGGTACCAGGGGACGGATATCGACACCAGCATCTAACTTGATTAAAGTTTGCGTGCGTATGATTTGTTGGTGGAAACTAGCCGAGATTCTTTAAAGATCGCGGCTTGGTAAGTAAATAAATAAATAAGCTCAGTGTATTTTTAACTGGTCTAGATACAGCGACATAAAAGTGTTGGCTCCGGCGCTGCATTGTGTATTTCGAGGCTGCAACTTGTGATGGTGGAATATTTTGAGGTCAGGTGCGAGTTGGGGGATTGTACGAGTGAAATAAAGTCCGGCGAGGATGTTGAGATGCACTGAAGTACAGAAAATATGTACTCTGGCTGTGACCTCACGCGAAACAATGAGTCATTAAAACAACAGTGACTGAATCGGCTAATTGGACAAGTGGTTCCAACAGAGGAGGAGGAGGAGGAGGCACCGTGCCAAGCGACAAGTCACAACCCACAGAGAAACAACAGCAGGGGACAATAATGACAGGGGCTGCACATTAAAGTGCCAAAATCTGTCCTTCCAACAACCCGGCCAATTTGCAGGGTGATTCACACTGTGGCTTGAAACTGGAACTGGATGAAGGACACCACATGGATTTATTTATTTACTTATTTTAGCAGGGAAATAAAGTTGTGACCGTGCTCAGTGCACCGAAAGAAGGAGAAAAAACTAGTCTAGTGGGACAGATGAGTCCAACTGTGGCATGTGCCCGGTAAAGCTTCTGCTCTATCAGCTTTAACCTGCACAGATGTCATGGCAATCTATTGTGTGCAAGTGGCAGAGAGGCTCAGTCCCTTGTGCCCTTTGCGAAGATGTTGGCTCAGTAGTCAGTTTGCTGATTATACCCCTTCATTTCAGACCTCCTGAAGTCTGTAATGTTCCCCTATAATGAGACACTCTCCTCAAATGTGTCTGCGAAATAACTTCATGGCAAATCCATCCAGCAAACTCCCCCCCTCCTGCTCCTTTTAAGAGCAAGAAATGGATCAAATAAAAGAAGAAGCTGGAGAGGAAAATACTGAGAAGCACATTGCCATCTACAGCCTCTATTTGGCCTCGTCGGGTTTATTGTAACTTGCGTTTGAACTAAAGAGAATCATCACCTGAGCAAATTGGCACAAAGAGGCATCTGTTGAGAGAGAGGTGCAGGAGACAGCGATATATCTGTGAGAGTTAAAAGCTTCCTCGTTGTTGTATTGTTGTTATTATTTAAGTAAATTAAATCAGTGAGTGAAAACGCGCACATGCGCAAATTCCGCGACCAAAAAGAAGCAGCGACTGGTCCATACGTGGACTTTACTCTTGCCCCCTTTTTTCTCCCCCCCACGACTCAGTGAACAGCTTTAAGTTTAGCTTGCGGGATTTTTATTTTAAAAACAAAAGAAAGAAAGAAAGAAAACTTACCCTTTCCCCGGAGAGGAAGACGGTCAACCCGAGGGTGAATATTATCCAAACGTTCCTCATTATTCCTCTTTATTAATGAAAAGCGCGTAGTTGCAAGCGAAGTGTCAAATCTTTTCCCCTTCTTCTTCTTCTTCTTCTTCTCCTTCTTCTTCTTTCTCCCTCTCGCTTTCCTTGAACCCAACTCCTGCCGCTTCTCTCTCTCTCAGGAGTGGGATCCCACCGGATACGTGTTGCGTTTTGATTATTCCTCCTCCCCTCTTTCCAGGCACTTCTTCTTCTTCTTCTTCCTTCTTCTGTCTTCTGCGTAAATCTGACTAAATGTATAGAAATGAGCCCGGTTTAATAAGAACTGCAGCGTCCTCCGCGCGCCGTGTGTGTCTGCACGACAACTCTGCACGAGACACCTAGCTCGCTCTCAGCTCTCAGCTCTCAGTTCGCTCTCTCTCTCTCTCTCTCTCTCTCTCTCTCTCTCTCTCTCTCTCTCTCTCTCTCTCTCTCTCTCTCTCTCTCTCTCTCTCTCTCTCTCTCTCTCTCTCTCTCTCTCTCTCTCTCTCTCTCTCTCTCTCTCTCTCTCTCTCTCTCTCTCTCTCTCTCTCTCTCTCTCTCTCTCTCTCTCTCTCTCTCTCTCTCTCTCCTCTGCGCTCGCTCGAAATAACGAGGACAAAAAAGTGTGAGAGAGCGCGCGCACGACCCACGCTCCGGCCGGTGTGTGCGTGCGCCCCTGCGTGCGCGCGTGTGCGCTCCTGTCGACCGTGTCACCGCGAGATAGAGAGAGAACTGGCGACAAAAGTAAGCGAGAAGGAAACCCAATAACAGCAGCAGCAGCAGTCGCAACAAACCAATTAAGTTGTGTACCGGCGCGCTGCGAATCCTCACAGGGATCGATTATTGTATTTTTATTTTTATTTTTATTTTTTATTTTCTCTGTAAGAGCGAGGAAAGCCTCGCTGCCAAATCGCCCATTCATCTCCACGCAGCGATCATTAATTGCACCCTAATGAGAGTTTCATGTAGCATCTGCACCAGTTCACAATCAGGCCTTGTGTTTATCATTCAGAAACAATTATTATTATTATTATTATTATTATGTATCGCCAGGCCAGGTGATGTCAGTGCGTGCGTTCGGGCGTGAACAAAAACATACAACACCCAAAAGAGATGGGAATAAACAGTTACATCAGATTTTAGGCTTAATGATCCCCCACACACCCCTCCTCCCCCAGAACCACCGAGATCAACCATTTATGGGCAAAGTCTCCCCCTGCTGGTATAAACTCACCCCTCCCTTATAATTTATAGAATATTACATTGTTTAAAACTGCAACTTGGTACCGTATTCAATACGTGATGAAATGACATCTCCTGTGCTTGCAGGATTCACGTAATGTCTCCAGATGTTCAACTCCCAACATGTTTTCTTTGATTTGCAACTTTCACGCTTGTGTTCACCTTCACTCCGCCTTTTATCTAGAGGATTTTAGCAGATTTATACCTTCAAACGATTAGATCCTGGTTCTTAACGCTTTCAGGTAACCGTTGGCTCGTCTCCGGTTTTAGCAGCTGCAAAGAAATTGATCCTTTAATATCATCCGTGTGTACAAAACCTCAACTCTCGCTGATGCCTTCCTGTTTTTTGTGTTTTTTTTCTGCATCACAGGACTCCAAAATGAAAGATTATTGCACAGTGAGGTAGACACAGCCAAAACCATCACTGCGTTTTCTCCCCATCTGCTCACATTTCAAAAGAAATCTTCTCTTTTCAAGATCATATTTTCAACTGATTAAAAAAAAAAAACAGGAAGACAACAAGATTACATTTATTTCATTTATTTATTTGGCACTTTTTTCTGGTATATAGTTTAAGTGAGACACAGCCCAAGCCACAGTGAATCAGAGAGAGGGTTTCAGAATTAAGAGCCTTGACACTCTGTTCCAGCTGACGCAGGCAAAACGACTGCTGGTGCATGAAGGAAAGCAAGCAAATGAATCTGAGGATGTATACTGAGTGAAAGCAAGAAAATGGAGAAAAATGATTTCCTTTGAAACCACTAATAGACTACATTTGAGATGTAATTTTCAGACGTGCGTTTCCACCCTCTAAACTTTCCTCTGACCTCCCAGCAGCACCATCTAATACGTCGCAGTCAAATTTCCAGATCCCGAAATGGCATTTACCCAGAACCCCTTTTGGAAACCACTAATCCAACCCAGTAACAGTCTGCCCTTTGTGCACAGTAAAACTCAAACCTCTCCCAATCACAAGTGAGGCCAGACTAAATTCTTTAAGGACCACAAAAGTAACGCAGATACAAGGTGACTTCCTTTAAAAGAGAAAAAAATGAAGGCCAAGGACCAAGTAATGTAGGTATGTATGGCTGAAATGTGAATTCACTCTTCCTGCATTAACACTGAAAGCTGACTTCAACCACCCAAAAATCACATGCGCGATATGGTTTAACCAATAAACCCCAGATGGAGAGACATGCGAGTCACAGCCATTAGAAAGCTTTGCTCATTAGTGCCACCGCTGGATCTCTCATTTTCAAAAAGCGCTTGAAAAGCAGATTACATCACGCTGACGACTGATTAAAGCGAATATCACCGCGCGCAATGACTCATGACAATTTGGCTTTTAATGAGGTGGTTTCATGCTTTTGCATGTTAGTGAAACATGTAATGTAATAAATGTATGACATGGACTTTCATCTGGACATGTTGTGGTTTGAATTGTGATCTTCGGAGCTCACGGGGGGACAATCAAAGGATAATTTTACTAATTTTGCTACTATTCTCTGGGCTCGCTGGTACATGTTTTGAGATCAGGCATTTAAAGTTTCAGGGACAAAAACAGGTGGAGACGTAGATAAAAGAACAGACATCTTACTGGAATCAAAGTCTGGCTTTTAAATGAAGAGAAAAGCCCTGTGCATGTTTGTTATGCAGTCCTGCTTCAAGTTACCAGTAGTAGCAGTGTTAGCATGAGATACAACTTTCATGCTAGCATGGTAAATATGCAGCTGTTAGCTTAGGCAGTGGTTAGCTCAGCAACCAAACACTTCTAAAGTCTAAAAAGTGATAATTTCACTGGAATAATCATTATTTTTATCGTTCTGTGCATGAATGTTTCAGTAGTCTGACACAAATACCCCCGTAATACAGCAAATTGTTTGTTATGTTTATACTATGTTTTTTGTTGAGATGTAGTTCATTTGTGAGCCTAAGCTAAGCTACCCGGCCATTGCATCCACAGTACATGAATACCAAACAGACTCGAGGCTGACATTCATCTTCTCACTTTCTGAAAACAACAAGACCTATCAGCGCATTTCCTCAACTTTCTAATTGTTTCTTCTGCTAGCTTTCTTCTATCAATTACAGATGGTAGTCTCCGCTCCACAGCCAATGTAGCACCTCCTTGATTATTCATTCAGCCCAGTCGGGCGGAGGGACCCGTTAACCGATAAGGCAGGTTTCACTCTGTCAAGTGTCCTGACGGCTGGCCTGTATTTAGCCACAGTGCACTGGAGGCAGGGAGGACAGGGGAGGAGACACGGTGAGAAAGTGAAGAGTAACCGTCCTGGGGACAAAGACGAGAAAGCAGGGGAGAGAGGGAGAGTATCTGAGACTGTACATTTTCCTCATCTTATTAGACAGCTTCGTTATGTCAGAGAGGGCTACCCGGCCATTGCATCCACAGTACATGAATACCAAACAGACTCGAGGCTGACATTCATCTTCTCACTTTCTGAAAACAACAAGACCTATCAGCGCATTTCCTCAACTTTCTAATTGTTTCTTCTGCTAGCTTTCTTCTATCAATTACAGATGGTAGTCTCCGCTCCACAGCCAATGTAGCACCTCCTTGATTATTCATTCAGCCCAGTCGGGCGGAGGGACCCGTTAACCGATAAGGCAGGTTTCACTCTGTCAAGTGTCTGACGGCTGGCCTGGTATTAGCCACAGTGCACTGGAGGCAGGGAGGACAGGGGAGGAGACACGGTGAGAAAGTGAAAGTAACCGTCTGGGGACAAAGACGAGACAGCAGGGGGAAGAAGAGGGAGAGTATCTGAACTGTACATTTTTCCTCATCCTTATTAGACGTCCTTCGTTCATGTCAGAGAGGGCTAACAAGCAAGAAGCTGCATGTGCCAGACTTGGTAAAAACAGAGTGCTTGACTTGATTGTTTTGAGTGTGAAGCGGCTTATATTTAAATCAAGTGTACTTCGAATTTTTGAAACTAATTTAAAATATATCTTGTTTCCCATCCCCCCCCCCGCCGCGTCCTAATGCGCAAGCTCCCCAGACCTCCTCCTTCCCCTCCTCAGAGGGCTTAGCTCTGCTCCTGGTGTCCCAGATTACACAGCCAATTAGGGCGAAGGCAAAGCCCCTTCTGCTACCGAGCCTGGCTAGAGAGTGGCTTGTGAGAGTGTGTGAGCATGTGTGTGTGGCACCAGTTCACGTCACTGTCGGGCTGGTGTGAGGCCGTGCAAGGACAAAATGTGACACAGGCGTCTAAAGGAAAACCTTCGGCGGTCTGAATAAAAGAGAATACCAGCCGGGATGACAAACCCCATATGAAAAATGCAGATTTGTTTTATTTAAGCCGATATTGTCCAAGGTGAATTATGCATGCGCTGACCTCAACTCGATTCATATTTACATGTGAACTGTCAGAACTGTTGTGGACAAAGCGGAGCCCTTCAGAGTTGTTAAGGGTTTCATTATATTTTATTCAACAGCACCACCCACTGGCAAATACTACACAGATTTATATGCAGAGGCAAATCCCAATAGCTGAGTGTGTGATGAAAATCCAGCAATTTGAACAAATGAGCAGATGCATCACTGTAAAGCGCTTTGAGTAACAGGTAGAAAACTGCTGTTTAAGCACAAGAGCATTTACCAAAACCCAGCAGCTACCTAAATGTTTTCTCTCCGTTTTTCTCCACACATGACCGTCTGCCAGTTTCACGTGTAGGATGTGAGGTCAGTGGAAGCTGCAGAGTTTTTAGTGTTCGTGTGGGCGGTGCTCGCGTATCTGGCCAGACCTTTTGACTTGGCTCCAACGAGGGACGACTTGCTAGCTTGAACGTGGACTCCAAAAGGCTCTGCACTTTTGCCGTAAACTCCGCGGCCTTCTTCGCCCTCCCCCTCCTCATCTTCACTTCCGCTGTTCTCCTCCTCTCCGCGGGGTATCAGGGTGCTGCGGCTGAACTGAGCCAGCGGCTTGCCGAGAATCCCAAAACTATAGAAGAACATAATTTGTTTGTTTAATGCTTCCTTGCAGAAGCGCTCGGATCAAAAAGAAAATGTCAGTAAGTTATATTAATAAAAGTAGTTTTGCATGTATGGAGATAAAGCTACAGAATTCAACGCAAACATTAAGACATGGTACTTATGTGACCACTGGGGATAATATCAGAATAATATCATATAAAATAGCTTTAAAAAGCTCATTACAGTCAACTGTTCCTTTATAATTATTACTAGCAGACCACATTTACTTTTTTGTACAGCTTTAAGTTATGATCTTGATTTTTCTGTCGCACAAGGATTAGCAGATGGCAGATTCTCTTGTATGCATAATAAAACCACTGGAACCAGCAGTCAAGCTCCAGCTAGCAGGTGGCCTGTGAGGAAAGTAATTAGTGAGATAAAAACCAAGATACTTTGCTTACGAGCTGGTGGATCAAACCAGCTAAAAACACCCAAAACACAACTCCAACAACTATCTAGCAGAAACCATGGCAGCGGTAAAACAGATACATCACAGACATGACCACGCTAAATCACGTCCTCCTGGGAGCTACACGTTGTGTAATGTTTTACACCACCTGACACTGGCCAGCTGCTGGTCGAGCTGCTCCGTCAGGGCCTTGGCGTCGCGGCGCTCGGCCTGCAGCGGGCTCCGACTTCCTGCCCGGATGCGGAGGAACAGATGGGGTGACCGTTCCTTAGGCGAGGGCAGCAGAGACACCATCAGAGGGGATCGCTGATTAACTACGCTGCTGAGGGCCGGGCGCCTCTGGGATGCTCTGGTGAATGGTCAGAATGAGAAACAAGGCCAGAAAGTACATTTCTCTCTTCTACTTGCAGTAAAAACATCAAACTGATTACATAATTTTCACCACAAAATTAACCAAATGTTATATTAATGATAGTCTGCTTATGTAAAAAGTCATGAAAGCAGCTGTGTAAACCTTTCGAGGAGGCGACATTCCTCACATATTCCATTTGGTCATACATATTTATAGTGGAAACCAAAATGTCAAGAAGTAATTCATCAGGAAAGCTGCTATGGTAGTCAAACCTTCAACATCCAGGTGCAGACCAAATAAAAAATATATATATGCATGCTTTAATGGATTTTTTAACTCGCACTCTTTTCTTTTTTTTTGGTTCAACTTCTGTTATGTACATCCACACTCAGGAGGAGAGCGAGCTTCAAGCCCAGCTTTTTTGATTGTTTGGTCTCAGCCTGTCAGCAGGAAAGAGCGCCGGGCCTCTGACAGCTTACACAACTGCCAATCTCGTGTCAGACGCGACTGAGCAACATAAAAACAGGCTGTCAGACGGTCTCTCCTATCAGACAAAGCCATGAATCTGTCTACATCAATCATATTTCAGTTAGAGGTCTGACATGACATCCATCAAAACGCAACAACTTCACTCCCTGTGCTATGGAGGTATTTGCTGTACAGTGTGCTTCAAATAGCGTAAGACTGGTTACACATGGTAAGGGTTTAAAAAAATAAATATATAGGAATAGTACTGGCTAGAGCTAATGGAGTGACGCTGTGTAAGATGCTGGGAGACTTACTGAATCAGAGGCAATGAATAGTTATAGTTGTTGTCAGGGTGATTTAAAATACATCCAATCGAAATGCATTACGGCTAAGAAATGTGTTCAGACTGCTCGTTATTGTTATTTTTTCTCTTTGCAAATACAAGATTTTACACACATTCCTGATCAATGCAATCTCTCCATCAAACAATCCTATCTACTCATGTTGTGGAGGCGTCTATTCTCCATTTCATAGCGCTCCAGTTCAGCACAGTATAATGTATGAATGGCGGGGTGACAGAGTTATTGAAAGCAGAACAAAAACCGGTTTGGGCATTGATTTTTCAAGTGCAGTAAATATTCAAAGCGCTCGATGGAAGAAAGAACTTCTTTACAGGCGGTAGAAATGTTGTCCTTGGTGCGAAACAGGTGCTGCAGCTTAACGCTTTGTATATTTAAACTCAGATTACCTGAGCACAACCTTTATTCCGCTTCAACGTACCTTTGCTTGAATGCACTTTTACATGCCGTCGCCTCGGGGTCGGCAGCACCCGTCTTCACCGACCCATTAACCGTAGTGGAGGTCTTTCCCGAGTCTCCATCAGTCATGTTCCTCACTGCCGTGTTAAAGGCGTCGGAGTATAAAAGCCGGCCCACCTCCTCTTGGATGTCCCTCAGGTCCTTCCTGCCGAACGTCACCCATGCCACGTAGCAGAAGAAGGTGTACAAGCACTGGAAATAACGGTGAGTCAGAAGCTCTGTTCAGACCTGGTATCAACAGGAGTCCTGAGTGGTCTGATTACAAGTATCCAGCTTTAAGTATTGTATGTGTGTGTGTGTGTTTACACCTAGCTCTAAAGAGAAGCAATAAGAGAGAGAAAAACTGATGAAAATGTATCTTTGCATCAGTCCTTTGATTGGACAATCATCTACACGTTCACCATTCCTACTCTCTGAGCACGGGCCCAGGTGGCCACTTATTCCGCTGTGATTCTAAAAGGTCACAAATGCTATTTCTGTCCAAAAAAGGTCACAAGCGGAGAAGGCAATGGCTCGCCGCTGTGAGTGTGATTTTTCTCTCCACTTCCAGCCACCTGGCTAAATACTGGAGAGAGCCTGTCAAAGCAAAGCACCTGTGTTGAATCAACATCTCCTTCCACTAACTAATTCACTGAGGCCACCAGGCGTTCATGGTGAAGTGGCCTTCACTCCCACCAGACGAAGGCCCCTCTCTGTGTTTGTGTGCAGATGAGGCAATTCGGTTTCGAATGTTTCGATATATGCTGGCTTCACGAGGAAAGAATGTCAGGTCCATTACAAGGTTCAGTGATTGGTAGTCACACAAATTAGGGTTTATTAATCAAAGCCTATAACATTCTAGATGACATTAAAAATGATGGTGAAGAATGTATGTGTACCAGAGTGTTATGATTGCACATACCGCATGGAGTAGCCACTCTGTTCTAGTGGACGAGAGCTGGCGCCTGGAAATACACATACCCACGCTATAAGTTAGAATATATTTATATAAAAAAATAAAGAATGAAATAAAAACAAAAATAACAAAAAAATACAAAAAAATGTTTCCATAGTGGAGGGTAGAAAGTTTAGAGATGTGAGACAGGCATAGTAACTAAATCTAGTGTCCCTATGTAAAGTAAATGTTGTGTTTTCTTTCCATATATGTATTAAAACAATACTCCTGTACATGTATGTGGACACATACTAAGCCCATCTCTTCTGATCCACGTATCTCACACTGGGCTGGATTACAGATTAGTGTCAGTGAAGATATTTGTGCCTCAGTCTACTCGGACGAACAAACATTTAAAAGCATGTATATAGAAAAGATACCCTAGGCCCCAAAGTAAACAAATAAATCCTAATAAGCGTAAATCTAAACTCTAAAAAGGTATCACAGGTGATGCATCCTGCTTCCCTCATCCCTCAGTAAACCTGACAGAGCGCTTTCTCTATCACCTGCTTGACAAATCTGAAGAACTACTTACTTGTGATGAGGCGGCTGCTGTTCCATCTCCAGATCCATCAACAGGCTGAAGTAGCAGACAGCCAGCTTCTTTTGAGCCATCTCCTTTCTGGCTGAAGCCTCCGCCATCATCTTGTGCTCCTTGATGATGTCTACACTGGGACAGAAGACACATGACAACGTTGAAGAGGATCATGGAAGAACATAACACAGTAAAGGTCCCATACATGGGTGGATAAAGGCAAAAAGGCCTGCATACTTACAACCCTAAAGACGATTTGTTTTCCAGAGACTTGTGTTCAAAGAAGAAGGACAAGTAAAGTAGAAGGGCAGTCAGGACTTCATCGAGCTCTTTACACCTGGACACAGACGGGAAAGTCATTGTGCCGTGTGTCAGATCTTTTCATTTGATATACCAGCAAAGGAAATTGTGTGTATGTATATATTCACGTCACGTGTGGCCCTTACTTCAGTACGTCCAGAAAGCAGTATGGGATGGGAAGCAAGTAATTCTCCTGCAGCAAACTGACAGCCACCTCTATAAAACAGGAAGATTTGTGAGAACAGGATCAAAGGCCATCTATCACCCTCAAAGCGCAATGTTTGGTTTTATTTCATATGAAGACTTTTGAAAAGCAATCACTATAAAAATAGACCTCATACTGCATAGAGAGATACGTCAGGAAGCTAAATCCACATCCCAGCCTCAATCTTCTCTGGGAGCATGTGCAAATATGATTTAGCACAAATCATATTTCACTTAAAATTATATTGACACTTGCGTTTAACATCATCAATGGTGACGCAGTCCCCCTGTCTTCTCATCACAGACGACCTGTATTCATTCAGGTGAGCTGGGCTCAGATTCTTTATGGTGCTTTGGCGCCCCCTGTGGTTCAGCGTGCAGATCTCAGCCAACCTGAGGAGACAACAGTGCAGGTTTGCCTGAAACGTTACGAACAAAACGTGCAAAGGGGTGTGTTTACAATAAAAACAAATAAATACATGCAGATAAAAAAGACTAAGAGGTTTTTAGAGTTCGAGTTACCACCAACACAGCTTAGGCAACTTGAACAGGCTCAGGCCTACCACTGTGCTCGCTGCTGCAGCTCGTTAAAATCTACATTGGTTTGATTCATTGTCCCCACAGCACCCTCCTCTGTCGGACAAGACCTAGAAATGAAGAATCTTTTAAATATACTGTATCTTAACAACGTCTCTTGTGTGCAGTGTGCTAGAGTGGCTATTTTTTTCACGAACCTGACAAACTCCACAGTTTGGGATTCATTATTCCACACCCAGCGGCCTGAAGGCGGAACACTCACCTGAAAGGGACTCATTTATTGTCAGTTATACTTTTAAAATGTAAAAAAACTTCAAAAAGTCATGAATTTCTTGGGCCCCTAACGCTAACGGACCCGTTAAATAGAGGCACAAATACAGATACTAGTAATATTTTCGGTAAAAACTAAACAAAACAAAGAAACTAAACGTTTATTGTCACATTAAAAGTCTTCAAACATTTTTAGAAAGTCGTATCTCTCTCTGTAACAACTTACATTTTGTACGTCCTTTGGGTATTTTGTCATTTCTGCAAACAAAACTTTGTTTGACCGAAGTTGCGCTACTTCCGCTTTACGCAGCATTAGTTACTGTATCCACGCAACAGCCAATGGCAAAGAAGCAGGTCCCGATACGGAAGCGAATCATTATTATCATTATGTAGTACTGTAGTATAGCGTCAAATATCATGCTAGTAGGTCATAAAAACCGAAATGCTGATATTATAATGAAACATTAACGTAGCATAATAAGTGAAAAGTTGAAGTATACTAGTCTTTAAACCGTAGTGCAAAATCAACAAGCAAATACCGGACAGTAGCACATGTTTTTTTATGTCTTACTATGTTTATTGCACCAAACACAACTTCGAGACAGCCAGACACTGATATTTATGTGTTAACTTATTGCTGAAGCTAAAGTCCCTTTCATCTGTTAAAGTGATTAGTTCTGTAGAGATATTTGTTTTCGAAGCTGAGCAGATGTTGATTATTTAACAGCACAGTTAGCATCGATGCAAGACTCCCAAAAGAAAGTGCTGAGTGGCTTTCATCAACTCCACTGTTACCATGGTTACTGCAGAATTCTGCAGCTGGAAGGAACCAACACACAAAACAACTTCAAAAAACAACAACAAAACAAATAAAAAACAAACACAATGATCATATTTAGAAACATGATTTATTTTTGCTTTCGTTTCGATTATTTATGAAAATTCATGAATTAAAACATCTCCCAAGAGTTGGATTCTTAAAGTCTCTAAACAACAGACTATATATCATATGGACAACGTCTCACCACTTCCTTGCACTGGCCAAGCAGATGCTACTTTGAGTTGGAGTCTGCACAGTATGGTCTAAGAGAAGAGCCATGTCGAGCTGCGTTGTCGATGAGCCGACCACACATCCTCCAGACTCACTTAATTGATACTGCGCTCTGCTCTACCTCCAGCAGTTACAAAGCCATTTGGGATCACACAGTGTTGTTGTTTTTTTTTTAAATTGTTTACATTTGTTGTTTACAGAGCAGTTGTCAAGGCAACTGGTAGTTGCCATTGTGTCACATCCTGTTTATATAGCGTCAAATAACTAACTAAAACCAAACTTATCCAAAAGACCTACACTTGAATATGCATAAACATTATATTAACGACCTAAATTGATAGAAACCAGTATTTTTGTATTTTAGTTTAGTCCACTAAAATGGAGGAGGTGGAGCTTATGAGCTATACTGCAGCCAGTCACCAGGGGGAGCTCTACTTGCTTTGTCTTCACTGGAGCCGTACCACTGTCCATATTTATACAGTCTATGCTCTGAATTCAAGCGCTAGTTGCTCTTTGGAGTGAGGAGGTACACGTTTTCAGTGAAATAGTCCAGCCCCCAGCTTCGGTGTTTGTCTGTCAGAGCATCCTCTGAATGCACTTTCTCAATATCGCAGCTGTTTCCTGTGTAAAACAAGAAAAGCACAGTTTAGAAAAAACAGAAAATAATCTACAGATCTAACAAACATCCACAGATCATTCACATGTCA
The DNA here is from genome assembly GCA_005024645.1 of Planiliza haematocheilus. Classification (NCBI taxonomy): domain Eukaryota; kingdom Metazoa; phylum Chordata; class Actinopteri; order Mugiliformes; family Mugilidae; genus Planiliza; species Planiliza haematocheilus. The sequence goes on along the minus strand of SRSE01001360.1, from coordinate 681,135 downwards.
TATTTGGGTTTATCTTACACAAAAATAATTCTGCTCTGAAACAGAATTTCAAAGCCATAATGGATTTCAATAATACTTACCAAACAGGCTGTGTACTTGCTCATCAGGCACAAAAAAGGGAGGTCCTACGAGACAAATACAGTCACAAAGGGCTTTTAAATTTCACCAAATTTACAGATACACATTTATGGACCTCTTCCAGACAGATTAAAGACCACAGGTGTGTATCTATATATTTCCCAACACACAATATAGAAATGTACCTTTATACAATTCAGGATTGTAAAGCAAAGTGTCCAGAAGGTATCTGCAGTCTTTGGCCATCAGAGAAACAATGAGAGCAGCATACCTGTAAGATAAATCAAAGAAGAAGACATGGAACACTCTGTGATGTAAGTAAGAAAACTGAAAGAGAGTTTGAGCTCATCTTACTTTTCTCTGTCTTTTGGGTTGATGGCCACCAGAGAGCCCCTGTCCCACATCGCTCCAAACTGTCCCTCAATGGAACTGTGAAATTGAGAAAAAATATCATTTAATAAAAGCAATTTAACCTTTAAAAGGCATCGAGATAAACACAAGACATTTTCCTCACCTGGAAAAGTTGTACAGGTCGCTCTGATACAGGGAGATGTTTTTCTCTGAGCTCTGTGGAACGAAGAGAGTGAGACATTACCCATGAAGCTGTTATTAAAGCCTAAATATATTTTAATTATATGATGAATGTGGTTTTAATGTAAAGCCTCTCAACTTTAATTTGAGGCTATTCACATCCAAAGTGGAAGAATGGTTTAGGAAGAGAAAGCTCTTCAATATGTATCCCTCTTTTTCAAGGGACCAAAGGTAATTGGACAACTGACTATGAATGTCTGCAGAAGACAGAAGTGGTGGAAGATCTCATTATCCTGCCCATGCTGAGGACAAACCTCTTCACTACATCAACACCGCTCAGCTGCTCTTTACTGAATTAAACCTGACGGGGAAAACGGCTCGAGCAACTCACGTAGCATGAGAAACTTCATGTTTGCGCTCTTCGGATGTGACGTGAACTAGCCCAACTTTAAGCACTTCCAAGTCAGATTGAAAGTCTAGTGTTTACTATAAATTAAATTTGTTTTGCTGATACTTTATTTAATCTTATATACACTCAGCTATACAGTGCTACACCTCAACATCTTTATGTTTAGTTTTCAGATACATGAACTCTTCGGGTTGCTGCTATTTTTCGCAAAATCCAATATCCACTTTATAACAGTGATTTAAAAATGGACTGACACACAACACACCGCTCTTATTTGATGTGCAGACATTTCATATACTGTATAAATAGTTTTTAATAGCTGGGACATTTGACAGACACAATGGCGAAGATATGGATCCAGGTGCAACACGTAAAAAACACTAAACACGTAGCAAGTTAAGCTATTTGCATTGTTCACTACTAAAGCCTCACATTAACGACACTTTTTGAAACCGGATGTCTGCGCTCTTCATTTTTCAGAACATGGAAATTTACAATTATTTACAGAGAGTTGGTCTAAACCAGAGGAAACGACTCTGGATGTGACATGAACTAGCTTAACTTTAAGCGCTAGCTAGCAAAGTTAGACTGAAAGTAAACTCCTTACTACTTCATTTAATCTTATATACACTTGGCTATGTAACACTACGTCTCAACATCTTTATGATTAGATAGATAGATAGATAGATAGATAGATAGATAGATAGATAGATAGACACTACGGCGAAGATATGGATCCAGGTGCAACACGTAAAAAACACTAAACACCTGATGATCCCTCAGTGTTTACACTTGTCCTACCTTGTAAACCTTTGCTCCAGGTATGGCCGGCACAGGCTCCTCACTGTACGTCATGTTGTTCTCCTCAAAGAACTCTCGAATGGCCTTTTCAGATATCTCCACCCCGACCACTGAATGGCCCATGTCTGCCAACCTGGGAATCAGACAGCAGAGGGAGTGTTATTACATGTTGCTATCAGGTCATCAGCTGTTTGGTGTGTTTTATTGCATTTAATGAGGTTTTTAATACCACTTCATGTCCACAGCTTTCCCACAAAGCGGGAAGAAGAAGCGAACACCTGTTCGTCCGTTGAGAACTTTATCAAGGCTGGCCTCCAGCATCCTATGAGGAAAAGAATGAAAAAACACCAGATCAATATAGTAAGAGATTAACAGACACATATTCCTGGTTATGTGATTTAGATAGCTAGGGTTAAAATCACTCTGAGTAAACATCTCAACTTTATGAAAAACACTGTCTACATTTGTCTTGTAAATAAGTCACTGTTTGCACGTCTTGTCTTAAAGTTTCGTGGTATATCAGCAGAGGAGATAATGCTCATTTCCAGTCATACACGAAATCCCCCAGTTATTTCACAGAAAAACACGTAGATAGGTAATCTCCTTACTTGTGCACTTGTGGCTGATGGAAGCCAATTTTGCCTTCTTGCCAACGTTGTTCCCACTCCCCGAGGGCCATGACCCGGTCTGCCTGCGGTGCCAGCATGCTGGTTATGTTTGCCTGACCCCAGCTGGTAGAGAAGAGAGCAAAGACCAGAGGGGCAGAGAGAGAGAGAGAGAAAGAGAGAGAGAACATGGAGAATGGATTGAATAGTGTTCATATCTGTGGCTGGAGATGCGCACGTTCTCGCTCATAAACACATTCATGACAGCTGCACAGTACAGTAAACGGTCCATGTGAAAATTAAGACGGGGAGACAGTCTTAAAGCACAGGTGTCAAACATGTGGGCCACGGGCCATAAGTGGCCCACAAGAAGTTCTAATCGGTCCCGCAGCATTTTCTGTGAAAATAACTGCTATTCCTAATTTGTCCACTGTTGTTAGAAAGAAAAGTGGACACAGAACGCAACACTGAGACCCAGGACTAACGTAAAACAAATAGGTTATTATGCTGTTATCTTATTTGGCTGCTCTTTGCCATATTTTGTCATAATCTTCCCAAAATCAATACAGTGCATCAACAATACTCCACAACCCCCCTTCCCTTCTATCTACTCTGTGATAGATTTTCCCTTATTTTGGACTGGGAAGGGATTTGCACATGCAGTTTATTTATTTAGTTATTTATTTTTTACCATAAATCTATGATTTCTACTGGAATCCAAAGGTAGATAACTACAGACAACAGCAACCGACCAGACAGGGTTAAAGGTCGTGAAGCTGCACGTAGACCGTGCAAACAAGTCAGAGTCTGGCCCACATGATATTTATCTCTGATATAAAGGTCCAGCATTCCTCTCTGTCATAAGAAAAATCCACACAATGACCTAATGACTTGCATGACAGGAGGAAAACTTCCTCGCGTTAATAATTTGACTGAACCGTTACACAATGCGCAGTTAAATCATTCGCCATGCGGACAGTTTCATAACAGTGTCAGGGTCTCTCTTACCCAGCAGCAGACTGGCACGAAACCAACCACAGTACTTTTAAAAGGTGGTCAGAGCCCCGCATGTTTAACTGTACCTTTCCACGAATGAAGACAAGAGTAGTAATCCGGCGACCCACTGGCAGCGTTAAACACACAGCATTTTGTAATCGATATATTTGGGGTTAAAGTGTCCTGAGTGTTGTCTGTCAGGCAGCAAGTTTGATTTACAACGAGCAGACGACCACGGGCAAAGGGAAAGGTGAGGGGCGAAAGCGCCGCCTGACAGGATGGACTCGGGGAAATAGAGATATTGTCTGAAAAGCGTTTTTTGCTTCTGGTTTGGGAGGAGCTTGATGCTGCGTTCAGGGTACATGGGAAATATCTCACTTAACAGGCGCTTTCTCCAGACAAAGCGCAAGTGAGTATTTTACACGCTCGACTTGCGGTAAACTTTTTTGAAACGTTTTTATTATTGATTCGAACTTGAGGTTCGTAGTGGTGTTAAATAATTTTATATAATATGCAAAATATAGCACAAATTTAAGCACTATTTAACCTAATGTATGATGTATTGCTCCACTTATTATTAGACTTCTCTGCTTTCAATTTGAGAGGCTAGTTTATTAGTGTAATTACTAATTGAGGACGCAGGTAGAGCCACACTCATCCACAATTTATGGGAACTGACTAAATTAGTTCCTGCTATACATGATATTAGGCCTTTAACATTATGAAACATCATAAATCAAAAGTAATATAGGAAACTAGACGTTCATACAAAGATTACATAAATATTTGCAAAGAGAAAGGCAGCTTACTTGTCAGTGGACACTCAGAGACTCTTTCAGGTCCACACTGTCTGAGGAATGGATGAAATGGATCTAAACTACCACCTGTATGAGCTATTAACTAACCAGCTATTGAACCAATCAGAGCACAGGATGGGCGGGGCTTAAATATATAATAGGCAGGTATGTAATTATAGCAAATATGTGAGCATACTGGTCACCTCAGGAAAGAAAACCTGCCTAGAAGCACAGAAGGCACAGGAAAAATATCTTAATTCAGTGTCCACATTGTCAAGTCAGTTTCATCTGTGAAAGTCATTAATTTTGTAGAAATATTTGTTTTCAAGGCTGAGCGGATGTTGATTATTTAACAGCACAGTTAGCATCGATGCTACAGATTCCAAAATAAAGAGCTGAGTGGCTCCATCAGCTCCACTATTACTATGGTTACTGCACAACTCAGTTAGGAACCAACACTTCAAAACAAAACAACAAAAAACAAAGCACACACAATGGTCTTGTTTAGAAACATGTTTTATATTTGCTTTGTTTAGATAAAAATCTACCAAGATCTAGATTCTTAAGGTCTCTAAAAAATAGACTGTACGTAATATGGACAACGTCTGGCCACTTCTTCCTTGCACTGGCCAAACAGTCGCTGTTTTGAGCCGGAGTCTGCGCAGTATGGTCCGAGAGTGGAGCCGCGGGGAGCTGCGTTGTCGATGACCCGACCACATTTCATCCCGACTCACTCGTGTTTTTGTTTAATACTGCGCTCTGCTCTACCTCCACCAGTTACGAAGAAATTTGGGATCACACAGTGTTGTTTTTTTTAAAAAATTGTTTACAATTATTTTACAGAGCGGTTGGCAAGGCAACTGGTGGTCATCATTACATCACATCCTGTTTCTACTAACTAACTAAAACCAAACTTATCCAAAAGATCAACACTTGATTATGCATCAACATTATATTAACTACCTAAAATGACAGAAACTATCCTTGAAAAAATAAAAAAATGATTTGACATGTATTTTAGTGTTTTAGTTTAGTCCACTAACACGGAGGAGGTGGAGCTTATGAGCTATACTGCAGCCAGCCACCAGGGGGAGCTCTACTTGCTTTGGCTTCACTTTTGAGGAGCCGTACCACTGTCCATATTCATACAGTCTATGCTCAAGTTCAAGCGCTAGTTGCTCTTTGGAGTGAGGAGGTACACGTTTTCAATGAAATAGTCCAGCCCCCAGCTTCGCCACATGTCTGACATTATATCCTCTGAATGCAGTTTCTCAATATCGCAGCCGTTTCCTGAGTAAAACAAGAAAAGCGCAGTTTAGAAAAAACAGAAAATAATCTACAGATCTAACAAACATCCACAGATCATTCACATGTCATATTTGGGTTTATGTCACACAAAAAAAATAAAAATAAAATTCAAAGCCATAATGGATTTCAATAATACTTACCAAACAGGCTGTGTACTTGCTCATCAGGCACAAAAAAGGGAGGTCCTACGAGACAAACACAGTCACAAAGGGGTTTCACCAAATTTACAGATACACATTTATGGACCTCTTCCAGACAGATTAAAGACCACAGGTGTGTATCTATATATTTCCCAACACACAATATAGAAATGTACCTTTATACAATTCAGGATTGTAAAGGAAAGTGTCCAGAAGGTATCTGCAGTCTTTGGCCATCAGAGAAACAATGAGAGCAGCATACCTGTAAGATAAATCAAAGAAGGAGACATGGAACACTCTGTGATGTAAGTAAGAAAACTGAAAGAGAGTTTGAGCTCATCTTACTTTTCTCTGTCTTTTGGGTTGATGGCCACCAGAGAGCCCCTGTCCCACATCGCTCCAAACTGTCCCTCAATGGAACTGTGAAATTGAGAAAAAATATCATTTAATAGAAGCAATTTAACCTTTAAAAGGCATCGAGATAAACACAAGACATTTTCCTCACCTGGAAAAGTTGTACAGGTCACTCTGATACAGGGAGATGTTTTTCTCTGAGTTCTGTGGAAAAATCAGTGTGATGTTACGCATTAGACTACACTGCCATTACAGTCTGAGCAAATACGATAATGTTCTCACAGTTACGTCCATGTGTTGCTTTAATTTGAGGCTATTCTCATCCAAAGTGGAAGAATGGTTTAGGAAGAGAAAGCTCTTCAATATGTATCCCTCTTTTTCAAGGGACCAAAGGTAATTGGACAACTGACTATGAATGTCTGCAGAAGACAGAAGTGGTGGAAGATCTCATTATCCTGTCCATGCTGAGGACAAACGTCTTCACAACATCAACGTGGCTCACATACTCTTTTAACCTGACGGGGAAAACGGCTCGGGCAACTCACGTAGCAAGTTAAGCTATTTGCATTGTTCACTACTAAAGCCTTACATTACCGACACTTTTTAAAACCGGATGTCTGCGCTCTTCATTTTTCAGAACATGGAAATTTACAATTATTTACAGAAAGTTGGTCTAAACCAGAGGAAACGACTCTGGATGAGACGTGAACTAGCTTAACTTTGAGCGCTAGCTAGCAAAGTTAGACTGAAAGTCAACTGCTTACTACTTCATTTAATCTTATATACACTTGGCTATGTAACACTACGTCTCAACATCTTTATGATTAGATAGATAGATAGATAGATAGATAGATAGATAGATAGATAGATAGATAGATAGATAGACACTATGGCTAAGACACAGATCCAGGTGCAACACGTAAAAAACACTAAACACCTGATGATCCCTCAGTGTTTACTCTTCACCTACCCTGTAAACCTTTGCTCCAGGTATGGCCGCCACAGGCTCCTCACTGTACGTCATGTTGTTCTCCTCAAAGAACTCTCGAATGGCCTTTTCAGAAATCTCCACCCCGACCACTGAATGGCCCATGTCTGCCAACCTGGGAATCAGACAGCAGAGGGAGTGTTATTACATGTTGCTATCAGGTCATCAGCTGTTGGTGTGTTTTATTGCATTTAATGAGGTTTTTAATACCACTTCATGTCCACAGCTTTCCCACAAAGCGGGAAGAAAAAGCGAACGCCTGTTCGTCCGTTGAGAACTTTATCAAGGCTGGCCTCCAGCATCCTATGAGGAAAAGAATGAAAAAACACCAGATCAATATTCGCTCACCCATTCAAATGATCAGAATCAGGTGTTCTAATCACTTGGCCTGGCCCCAGGTGTATAAATTCAAGCACTCAGGCATGCAGACTGTGAAACAAGACATTTGTGAAAGAATGGGCCGCTCTCAGGAGCTCAGTGAATTCCAGCGTGGAACTGTCATAGGATGCCACTTGTGCAACAAATCCAGTCGTGAAATTTCCTCGCTCCTAAATATTCCACAGTCAACTGTCAGCTCTATTATAACAAAATGGAAGCGTTTGGGAACAACAGCAACTCAGCCACGAAGTGGTAGGCCACGTAAAGTGACGGAGAGGGGTCAGCGGATGCTGAAGCGCATAGTGCAAAGAGGACGCCGACTTTCTGCACAGTCAATTGCTACAGAGCTACAAACTTCATGTGACCTTCAGATTAGCCCAAGTACAGTACGCAGAGAGCTTCATGGAATGGGTTTCCATGGCCGAGCAGCTGCAGCCAAGCCACACATCACCAAGTGCAATGCAAGGCGTCGGATGCAATGGTGTAAAGCACGCCGCCACTGGCCTCTAGAGCAGTGGAGACGCGTTCTCTGGAGTGATGAATCACGCTTTTCCATCTGGCAATCTGATGGACGAGTCTGGGTTTGGAGGTTGCCAGGAGAACGGTACATTTCAGATTGCATTGTGCCAACTGTGAAATTTGGTGGAGGAGGAATTATGGTATGGGGTTGTTTTTCAGGAGCTGGGCTTGGCCCCTTAGTTCCAGTGAAAGGAACATTGAATGCTTCAGGATACCAAAACATTTTGGACAATTCCATGCTCCCAACCTTGTGGGAACAGTTTGGAGCGGGCCCCTTCCTCTTCCAACATGACTGTGCACCAGTGCACAAAGCAAGGTCCATAAAGACGTGGATGACAGAGTCTGGTGTGGATGAACTTGACTGGCCTGCACAGAGTCCTGACCTGAACCCGATAGAACACCTTTGGGATGAATTAGAGCGGAGACTGAGAGCCAGGCCTTCTAATAGTAAGAGATTAATAGACACATATTCCTGGTTATGTGATTTAGATAGCTACGGTTAAAATCACTCTGAGTAAACATCTCAACTTTATGAAAAACACTGTCTACATTTGTCTTGTATATCAGTCACTGTTTGCCCGTCTTGTCTTAAAGTTTCGTGGTATATCAGCAGAGGAGATAATGCTCATTTCCAGTCACACACGAAATCCCCCAGTTATTTCACAGAAAAACACGTAGATAGGTAATCTCCTTACTTGTGCACTTGTGGCTGATGGAAGCCAATTTTGCCATCGTGCCAGTACTGCTCCCACTCCCCGAGGGCCATGACCTGGTCCGCCTGTGGTGCCAGCATGCTGGTTATGTTTGCCTGACCCCAGCTGGTAGAGAAGAGAATGAAAAGCAGAGAGAGAGAGAGAGAGAGAGAGAGAACGCATAGAATGGATTGAATAGTGTTCATATCTGTGGCTGGAGATGCGCACGTTCTTGCTCATAAACACATGCACGACAGCTGCACGGTACAGTAAACGGTCCATGTGAAAATTAAGATGGGGAGACGGGGTTTAAAGCACAGGTGTCAAACATGTGGGCTGCGGGCCATAAGTGGCCCACAAGAAGTTCTAATCTGGCCCGCAGCATTTTTTAGTGAAAATAAATGCTATTCCTAAATTTTTCACTGATTTTAGAAAAAGACGATGGCACGGAACGCAACACTGAGACCCAGGACTAACGAAAAACAAACAGGTTACTTTGCTGTTATCTTACTTGGCTGCTTTTTGCCATATTTTGTTCATAAACTTCTGAAAATCAATCCACGTGCATACAGTGCATCAACAATACAACCCCCCCTTCCCTTCTATCTACTCTGTGATAGATTTTCCTTTATTTTGAAGGGATTTGCACATGCAGGCAGCCACCTGGATAAATCTATGATTGCCACTGGAATCGAAAGGTTCATAATTACAGACAACAGCTGCATATCAGACAGGGTTAAAGGTCGGAAGCTGCACATAGACGTAATGTACCAACAAGTCAGAGTTTGACCCACATGATATTTATGTCAGATATAAAGGCCCAGCATTCCTCTCTGCCATAAGAAAAATTCAAACAATGACCCAATGACTTACATGACAGGAGAAAAACTTCCTTGTGTTAATAATTTGACTTAACCATGACAGGACAGTCTCTTAACAGTGTCAGGGCCTCTCTTATCCAGCAGCAGACTGGCACCAAACCAACCACAGTAGTTTTAAAAGGTGGTTAGAGCCCTGCGTGTTTAACTGTACCTTTCCACGAATGAAGAAAACAGTAGTACTCCGGTGACCCACTGGCAACACACAACCTTTTGGAATCGATGACAGCGGGGTTAAAGTATCCTGAGTTTTGTATATCAGGCAGCGAGCGGACGACCACAGGCAAAGGGAAAGGTGAGGGGCCGAAGCGGTGCCTGACAGGATGAACTCGGGAATAGTTGTTTGAAAAGCTTTTTTTTTTGTTGTCACTTCTGGTTTGGGAGGAGCTTGATGCTGCATTCAGGGGACATGGGAAATACCTGACTTGAACAGGTGCTTTCTCCAGACAAAGCCTAAACGAGTATTTTACACACTGTATTTTTTTTTAAAAACATTTTTATTGTTGATTCACGTTTATGATCGTTATGGAAGTTCGTGGTGGTTTTGGTGCTGAAATTTTTTGCATGTCACGCAAAATATATCACAAAACTGTACAAATAACGCTTCAATTTAAACTCAATTTATTGCGATACAGATTATTAGACTTCTCTGTTTTTAGAAATGTGCACGTTACATTAAACAGGGTTAATAGACTCCATTAATAGTAATTTTGGAGGCTGGTTTGTTCGTGTAATTACCAATTATTAGGACGCACTTGTTTTATTGTGTATTATATACACAACAGTAAAGCCACACTTAACAGCTTATGGGAGCTGTGTCCACAATGAACACAAGCAGACTAAATTAGTTCCCACTATACAGGACAATATGCATCCTTTTAATATTATGACACATAATAAATAAAAAATAATATAGGAAACTAGACATTCAGACAAATATGATATAAATATTTGGAAACGGAAAAGTAACTTACTTGTCAGTGGACACTCAGAGACTCAGACTGTCCAAACTACCTGCTGCTTTCAGGTCCACACTGACTAATGAACGGGTGAAATGGATCTAAACTACTACCTATATGAGCTATTAACTAATCAGCTATTGAACCAATCAGAACACGATGTGGGCGGGGCTTAAATATATAATAGGCAGGTATGTAATTATAGCAAATATGTGAGCATACTGATCACCTCAGGAAAGAAAACCTGCCTAGAAGCACAGAATGCACAGGATAAATATCTTAATTCAGTGTCCACATTGTCTTGTGATGTGATTTAGAAAGCTGCAGAATTATTCTGAAAACTGACTTCACTCTCATTTCTTTTTTCCTCAGTTTAAAATCTTTCTGCAAAGCCACGCTGGGACGGTGACAGCTGTCACTAATCCTCAGAAAGCCTCCGCACTGTTGCTCAGTGATTAGTCTCGCTTCCCCAGCCTGCGTCTTCTTCACACTCGGTTTGGTTCAGCGCTGCGCCGGAGCCAGATCCACCAGGGGACAGATCCACAGATAAGAAGACGCCCTCCCTGTGCCGCTGCAAGTCGGCGTGAGGAAATGAAATGACTTCAGGGCGGCCACAGGGCGGCGCGGGAGTTTCAGGAATGTCTGCTTCTTTGCAGAAATAGGGCGCTCAGTCACTGTCGGCTCTGTTTCCCCGTAACGTTATCATGTATTGCCGATTAAATGCATGATATTTGGTCACCGAGCATTTGAAGCATTTAGAAATAGGAATAAAAGGAGGAATGTGTTTAAAAACAATATATATATATATATAGATGGATCACTTAGGCAAACTAAATAGTGTGTGCTATCATAAACCACAGATTATTGGCATGTGACTGGATGTTTGACCACCCACATTTAGTTCTTTAACAACTGGAGCGCACTGTGTCTGGTTGTTGCCAAAATAAAGAGGCCTGCCATTGAATTGTAATTTAATGTTGCGTAATAATGCGTTAGAGCCCATTTTCATCACTCCTGGCTTAGAGCCCAAAACTCTCTCTTTTTATTCTCTCTTTTTTCAAAGATCAAAGAATTTCTAATATCACTGAAACACTACATTCCTCTCAGGCTGCTGTCCTCCCCTCAAACAAAGTCAAGATCTAAATCTGGCCCAGTGTTTACAGAGTGTTTTCCGCATGCTTTCTGCCACCTTCACCCACAACAAAGCCACTCTGCACCCACAACAAAGCCACGGTGAGCGGGAGATTAAACGACAATCCAACCCTCCTCCGTGTCTGGTTAATTCCTGCGCGTAATTCGGTGCTTCCAGAGCGCTCCAGCTGCGCGGGGTCGCATCCAGATGTGTGTGTTTTTCTTTACGGTGAGACGACGAGCTTCTCGGAGCCTCTGAACCAATCACCACAGCCCGGGGGCGGGTCGTGTGTGTGTGTGTGTGTGGACTGTTGTGGATGTGGAAAATGGACAATTTATCGCGCACATTCATCACTTGAACGCCGCGACGGGGAGACCTGCGACTGCACCTCGGATTGATTCGCAAATGTCCGGCCGTGGTGTGAAAAGGAAAATCACCAGAGAGGAGGAGGAGGAGGAGGAGAGGAGCGCGGCTCGCCACCCGGTAAGGGCGAGCTCTGTGTCGTGGGGGGGGAGAAGTCGGTGATCTGTGTTTAGAGGCTCGCCGTAAATGCTCCTCATCAACAACATAAGGATTCTAGTGAGATCTCAGCAACATTTCCTGCTCGTGGCTGTCTCTTATTTCGCTCATATCTGCTCTGAGGGAATACACCGCCGCTGCAAGGCATCGCTCTTAAATTAAAAACGAAACGTGTTTATTATCTAAAGACATGCCGCGGATCGAGGCGGTCATAGCCAGAAAGTAGTCAGCGCGTTTTCCCATCACCCTTAAAGCGGCGCTGGCTGCCCTAGCTCCCGGTCGTATTGTTTGCATGGCGCTCAGCAGCGCGCACCTTTGTCACTTGATCACGCTGCTTAAATGTTGAGATGGGAAGTGTTTAAAGCGGCTCTCGCGGTAGCAGAGGACCCCTTATTGCACCGTAGCTGCCTTATGATGCATCGGAGCAACAGGGGCACTCAAATTCACCCCCTGGATCTCCTGACACGACCAGCCTTTTATGTGACAGGCTTGACTCCGTGCATCCAGGTGGCTGCCTGCCGGAGCTGCAGGCTCTGGTGATGTGGGGTCCCTCGCTGGGGAGAGAGGTGCATGCCGGATGATAAAGGAGAAACACAGATATAGAGCGGTGAGGGGGGATTTGGAAGGGCAGGCGCGAATGGGAGGTGGCCGGGACACCCCCACCTTGATGTTATTTTTAATGGTTCGTCTGTTGGTTGTAACTTAATCACAGCGTGAGGTTAATCGGGAGCAGGGGGGGAGAAGTTGTTGAGTCTCTACCTGGTGTCGAGCAGGACGCTCAACAGTTCAGTGCGCAACCGCTTCAGGGTGACTGAGCAGACCTCTGCGCTCAGAACTGGATGAACCTGCTGCTGCTGCTGCTGCTGCTGCCGCTGCTGCTGCTGCTGCCACCTGCAGCCGTCCAGCCTCAGTATCTTTCTGTGACAGGTAGCGTGACAGGTAGGCTTTTTTTTTTTTCTCCTTTTCTTTTTGCAGCTGTGTCAAACTATACAACAGATGCATTTATGGGAAATGGTTGACTGCAAGTGCAGCTGCAGCCCGATTCCCTCTCCCCCAGCCAGTCCCTGAATAACCCTAAATATATCTCAGAGCTTCGAGGAAAGACTTCGTCACAGGTTGAGATCTTCTGGCAGCCAGCGGGTTCGCTTCCCCCACCGCCGGGCGGATGGGCTGTGGGCTGCACGCTGCCCTGCCACCATCCAAGAATATTTAATGATGTTGCCACTAGATCGGCTGCCGCTTGCAAAACAGTTGGCGGCATGGGAATCTGAATCCCTTCAGCGAGTTGGCGAACTTACGAGCTTTCTAGACACACGTACAGGATAAGATTTGGGATTTTGCTGATCAGCCACAACATTAAAACCAGGAGAAGTGTACAGCATTGACCATCTTGTGACAGTTCAGTGTTCTGCTGGGAAACGTTTGGAGCTGGCATTCATTCGTGTGGATGTTACTTAGACATGCACCACACAGCAAGACTAGACCAGAGCAGACACCACGACCCCGCACCCTGCAGCCATCCCCAGCAGGATGCAGCCTGACACAGACACACACACAAAAACAGTTTAGGAACAACTAAAAAAAAAAAACATGAAGAACAGCACAAGGAGTTGATCTGGCCTCCAAATTCACTAGATCCCACACACGATCCTGTTACCAGACATCACAGAACACCCTCAGAAGGCCCATGTCCATTCTCTGATGAGTCTGTTTTTGGAGGAAGGTGGTCATAATGTTACGCCTGATTGGTGCGTATCATTCAATCTAACATGTAGACTTAGATTCTTAAAGTATAATCTGAGTTGGAGTGCTATTCTATTTACCTGATCTTGATTCTGCCAGCATCTCAGTTTCACATTTAAACTAAATCCCTCACAGGGCTCCATTCTCCTTTCATTCAAAATATATTAGCTAATAGCTCAAAGCTGAAAATTACCTGCTTTCACATCCCACTAAGTACTAATGAATCCCAAAGAAACAAGCCAGGCTGCCAGAGTTGTCATTATCAAGGATGTGCAGGGGAAAAAAAAAGGGGCTCTCGGGGGAGGTTTGGATTTTTGACGACAAGCTGCACACGCGTTCCATCTGATCTATGAAATGACTCCATTGTAACAGCAACCCCCTCGCCTTAATGGGATTTTGCATTCATGGACGTTCTTGTAATACCCTCCCTGGTGATTAAGAGGAGCTCAAATCTTGTCAAAACCGTGGCCAAGACAGAGAATAAACATATTCTGGAGATGGTGCAATTTCACGTCAAGGCTTTTATTTGACTGTGCAACCTCTGCTGGGTGCATTAACCTCGACGGGCCGCTTTGTGATTGTGCATTTCAGCTCTGTCCTTGTGCAAATACGTTTGAAAAACATCCTCCTGACAAAAACTGGGACTCTTTTCAAGCCGTGGTCTGCGAGAAGAAGCTCGCGCTGCAATGTCAGGTATCAGGGACGCTCGGCTAATTGAGCCCCTTATGGAATGTGCCCCTCTTTCCTTATCCCGGGGTCAGATCGTATATCTTCCCGCCGTTGTCAAGGTCAGATTGTTTATGGGCCGATTCCGATCTGAGTGCCGGGATAGGGCCGGCTCCGGGCCCCGGCTGCAGAGATAAGATGAGCTGCAGTTAGGATGCACGGGGAGCAGGGACGCTTAATAAGGCAGATGGATTTCGCTACATGCTGCTTTCTGCTGCGTGTGTTGTCAGGTGCACAGCCGGGCGTCCTGAACACAGAGCCGTGTGCTCCGCTGTGCTGTGCTGTGCTGTGCTGTGCTGTATCAGAGTATCTGCACGCTCCGGAGCTTGTGTTCCTGCTCCTTACAACGGTGCCAGTCCTTTATTCTGTCTCTTTATCTGGGACTGTAAACATCATTGCCAAATTCACAGAGCGAGCCAGAACCTCCTAATAATTGTTCCTACCCATCTTGCTCATTCAGTTAATTAGCCCTTGTGGCGTTGGACTGCAGCATATTGTTGAGACATAATTAATCAGCCGGGCTTGTAATTACGGCGGGTTTGGAATGCGAGCGTGGTTGGGAGGTTGGTTTGCGTCGGCAGGGCGTTCAGCTCGAGGTAAACATCTTATTAACCGTGTCAGAGTCCCCTCAGCCCACGCGGAGCAGGCGCGGTTTTTTTACGAGGCCAGAGAAGAATGTTGCCGTTATCCATATTATGAAAATGGCCCCATAAAAGAACCGGCGCTTGATTAAGTTTACGGCCATTATGGTTCGGAGGTGGTCGAGCTAATGGAAAAATACTTCAGTAGCTGCACGGAGATTTTTTTCATTTTGCATTTGTGCAGCACAGACCACAGACGCGCACATGTGGGCGTGTGTGTAGCTGCTCGTATACGCACGTGGTGTGTGGGAGTGTAAAGAGCTCCTCAGTTTTAAGGGGCAACTAGAAGGTGAAGGGAGGAAATAGAAGATGGATTATATCTCAAGCCTTTAATGCAGGTATAACACAAGAGAGAGAGAGAGGGAGACCCTAGACAATTTTAGGGCAGTTATTTTTTGGGGGGGTTGGGTTGACACCGACTGACATCAAACATGTTCCCCTGAGGATCGACTGCGCACGATGTCAGGCAATTACAGGAATGCAGCCCTGCTATAATGCCTTATTTAATTAAAATTAAAAGATAACACAGTTAATCGCGACATATACACATATTCCAGGCTGGCACAACTGGCACAGCTCGTGTCTATAGGGATGCCTTCCAGCTGTCATCCGTGGAATACCGATCACTGGGCCAGCTGCGGCCTAGTGGTTCGAATTCCAGGACTGATGGGAGGGAATGTGAGACGGTGGAGGGGGTAATCGATGCTCTCCTCGCAACATCCGAGGCTGGAGTGCGCTTAAGCTAGGCATCTAACCGCCTTAGCGTGCCGCTCGTCTTTGTGGGTGTGTTTACAGGTAGAACGTAGAGGTCTTTGAGGGGAGGGTCCTCTGTGGATCATCCCACAGATACTTGATCAGTTTGGGATCTAGTGAATTTGGAGGCCAGGTCAACACCTTGTGCTGTGTTTTAAACCGTTTTTGTGTGTGTGCATCCTGCTGGGGATGGCTGCTGCCATCAAGGAGTGCCATTGCTATGGGGTGGGGGTGTCTGGTCTGGTCTAGGTGGGTGCTACGTGTCTAAGGAACATGCACATGAATGAATGAATGCCAGGTCCTAAAGTTTCCCAGCAGAACACTGAATTGCCACAAGAGGGTCAATGTTATTCACTTCTCCTGTCAGTGGTTTTAATGTTGCGGCTGATCGCTAAACTTCCAAAATCAGCCGCAGTCCAGTCAATAACATATCCAGCTCTCCGAAATCAAAAGACTTCTGCGCAGTGTCTGCTTTTTCTGCCAACACAAAAAAAGGGAGAGCTGTCTTGCAGCTGAGCTTGTTTGAGTTGAAGACGTTTCACCACTCGTCCGATGCTTCTACGGTTCTTACGGACCGGTGGCGAGTTTAGATAACGTGTTATTATATATAATAACAATATAACTCCTTTTAGTGGATCGTTATAAAACCATTAACCCTGTGCAAAACAATTCAGGAAGGTACTGGGTCGTTAAAAGGCTCCAGTCAGTCCAGTTTCGGCAGAGTTCTGAATAAAACTAAGTCCTTTAGAACTGCAGAAACACTTGGATGAGTGGTGAAGCATATTCAAAAGACCCAACAAGTCCAGCTACCTTGGTTTTAGATGTCAATCAATATCCTGTTACACACTAAAAGCAGCAGTGGGAATTGTTGATAATTGCCTACGTGCATTTTGATCTGTGCTGCACTCATTGCTTGCTACTGTTCCCTTAAGCAAGAAAAACAAAATAGAAGGGAAAGTAGAAAATATGTATCATGTTTTCCTGATTTTTGCTGTTTGCTTGGGATGTTTGCTTGGGAGCTCCCAAATAAAACCATCTGAAAGGCTAAATGTGACCTTTTGATGGAACCGGGCTCCATTATGCGACATATACCGCTGTTAAGGGGCCGCGTGTTCTATAGGTTCAGTGTGAAAAGGTCGCGAACTTCTGCAACAACAGAGAGCGCAGCTATGTTCTGGTTCTTGGTTTTGCTGTCACATTTCTCGGGGCCGGTAATGACAGAGTCCACGGTTTAATTTTAGCTCCACCGAGCCTTTCACCTCGCCGCAAGATTTGTGTTTTCGTTAGAACGCTTTATTTTGCTGAAGCTACATGTCGGCCAGCAAAAACACACATGCCAGATGGGCATTTAAGTATAGTTTTGACGTATGCTCGCTCGCACGGCCGCAAAAAGTCACCGAAGGGCCTCCCGCCACTCAGCACTCGTGCGGAACATTTCATCCAGAATTTGTGTCAGCGTACCGTGGACCTCCATCATTCAGGTGGACCGTCTTTACGAGCTAACCGTATCATTTTAGGAGGAATGGAAATCTCATTTTGCCCTGCATTCGGCCCATCCAGTGTCAATTTACAACCTGCACTATGTCTACCCAAATCATTTCAGACATAATAACGTTACTGCTGC
Source organism: Planiliza haematocheilus (assembly GCA_005024645.1). NCBI lineage: Eukaryota > Metazoa > Chordata > Actinopteri > Mugiliformes > Mugilidae > Planiliza > Planiliza haematocheilus. The sequence goes on along the minus strand of SRSE01001360.1, from coordinate 663,564 downwards.
TTCTCTTGCAGTGGCAATGACTCTCTGCTAGAACGGCTGTAATGGTGGAGGATTTCATTTCGAGCATTTACAGTGTCAGTTGCGCTCAGCGCCAGTGCCGTGGCCTGAAAACAGCAAATTGAACAAATAAGGGGAAAGCCAATCTGTCACTGAGCGACGGAAATCTCTTTGTAAGAAACATGTCGTTCGGCGGAGGAGAAAACACAAATTGACAAATGCTGGGTTTCCGGCAGGAGGCCATCATCGGCTACATCCATTTCAGGGCAAGTCGGTTTTCATTTTCTAGCGTAGCCTGGGTAAACCGCGGTCGAACACGCTGCTGTGGAAACTAGGAATTCGAGGGACACGTGGGACGGCAAATTTGCAATCAGAATAACTCAGAAGTGACAAAATGCAGCATGTAGCAGCAGTTAGGACGTAGGTCACAAAGGTGGACCTTATTTTGGCCGTCACCCCCACTGAGCTCGTGGTTGCGTTGGATTCCTGAGTACGTCTTACATTTCTACAGTTTTACAACAAATCCCTTCCTTTCTCGACTTGCAGCAGTATTTTTTTAAATTGACAAACATGATTTATGTGTAACTCGTGGCTTAATACTCGACAGCACATATTTTATTTTCTGAAGTGAGGTCCCAAGGCAGCCCAGACGAAAGGGGCAAGGTTTCACCTCTGTATAGGGATTGTGTCCAGCCGTCATCCATCCAGTATTGATCACCGAGTCCCTCTCTACCTTGCCGTTCTCTCCTTTCGTGCCTCTTTAATTTCCGTCACTCTCACCTTTTGCCTTGTTCTTTTCCTTGTCCGTTCCCCGTCCACCAGGCTGCGGTGTATACAGCAGGACATTTTACGTTTAGAATTAAAGTACGAACAAAAAGACGTTAAAAGAGCACTTTACCATGGCTGCTGTTTCTTGTTCCACGACTTCCTTGACTCAAAACAAAGATGGACAAACCTTCCTTGACGTCACCTATAGGCTTTTAGAGGAGCAGCTTTGAAGTACATAGACTGTATATAAATATGGACAAAGCGTCCCCACTTCCTTGCGTTGGCCAAACTGACGCTATTTTCCCAGGGATACGGGCAGCGGCAACTTGCGAGTTTGGAGCCAGAGTCTTGTTTTCGTTTCATTAATACTACACTCTTCTCTACCTCCACCAGTTTTCCACTTTTCCAAAAAAAATGACACATCAATAAATATATATTTGACGTATATTTTTGTGTTTTAGTTTGGCCCAAGTCCCCTCAATCCACTAACATGGAGGAGGCGGAGCTTATGACCTATACTGCAGCCAGCCACCAAAGGGAGCTCTACTTGCTTTGGCTTTGCTTTTGAGGAGCAGTTCGGGCATCAATCTTTGTACAGTCTATGAGCACAATGCGGTGGTCTTGGACGTCGCCATATTACGTTTGCCTGACTCCGCCTAACTGTGCTGAATAAAAAAAAAAGCAAAGAGTTGAAGCATGAGTGGAGCTGAGGTGGCCGGGTGATGCCAAGACAAACAGCTAGCACCCTAAGGCAGCACCCAAATATTCAAAAACATAAAAGAAGGTATCTGGACTTGTAGAGTTCCTTGAAGACGTTTTACATCCGAGTAGCTTCTTCAGTTTTATAAGACTGCTGGGGAGTTGGATAAGAACATCTCTGGGTGTATTACCCATCAGAAACTTACTTGACTAACAGACAGTTACATGTCCTATTTAAACGTCAACTCCCCTCTGGTCTTTTAAAACGGAAGAGGCAACCTGGATGAAGTGTCTTCAAGAAACTCCACAACTACACTTGCCCTTCTTTGACGTTCTTGGAAACCTTGATATAGCAGACACACAACTCAAGAAATGGGATATTAGCTATAGACCAAAACCTACTTTTATAACAGGCTGGGAACATGTTTATTTTTTGCTGCAGAGCTGGTCATTCTCACACGGACGTCTACGGGGGATTGACTCACTTTTGGAGGCAGCCTCAGTTGGTCATTGGAGGAGGTGCGGTTTTTGTACGTTTCTCCTGCGAGGGTTTCAAAATGAAAGCAGCAGCATTAAAATAGCAGGTCTGCATCGCGCCAGTTGAATACAAACAGCACAAAAACACCCCTTGGTAACAGTCAGGCTGCTGATATTGACGGGATACATTTATAAACAGGATGTCTGGATTACATGGATGCTTTGTAACCTGAATCCCTTGAGCTTGTGAAGGCACGTTCCATCCACCTCCTCCTCGAACAATTAAACTGTTCTACAAAGAAGATAATAACAGAGATAATTGTGGAATATAATTACAAATAATGACTTAAAATTACAGAGTTACCACATTAAGTCAGAGTGTATCCAGAGGTCAAGTAAGGTGAGAAAACAGCTTCCAGAAAAGTTTGTTCTTTATCGTAAGGATAGAAAAAAAGCTTGTCCTGCTCTGATGATACACAAACATCAACAACTTTGATGTCATCTGAATGCGGTGTGCATTATTATCTATTTCGCAATGTTTCTCTTTGAGTGCACTCTACCTGAACCTTCCCAGAAGTTTCTTTGCACTCCAGGCGAGCCGCTGATCAAACGATTGTTGGGCGTCTTCCCCGCGTTGGCGCTTATGTGTTTTTCGGCCATCCCATCCCGAGGATGATGGCGCTGTGTCAGAGCGAAACCATTCATTCGGCGCAGTGGGACAAGGAAGGGAGAGGACAGGAGAAAATGGAAAGGAGAAATTGATGGAAATGAGCTGGGGCCGGGCGGTGGAGATGGGAAACAAATGGGCGAAAGGTGGAATTGTAGAGCTCTGAATACAGCCCTCAACTTTCCTTGAACCCTGTCCTCCACCTTCAGATCCCTCTATTCAACGAGAGCGGTGTTTTTTTTTTTTCCCCGAGCCGGTCACCCAACCATAATGATCCATCATTGATCCGTGACAGAGGGACTCTCACCACTTAAAGCCACTTTTGTGTGTGTGTGTGTGTGTGTGACTTCAGGCAGCTTTGTGGATGTTGTCAGACCCGGTCAGGTCCAAGCATGCCCCAGAATTTCGCTGGCTCACATTCATCATTATTGCTTATTGTTAAGGGCCGCATTCAGTCATTGTACAGCTTGTCCTTGGACCTGAAAGTACACGCAGCGGCAATAAACACAGCCTTTCACCCACTTGAAAAGGGAAAAAGATGAAAGATCGTAGATCATTATTTAAAAGTGATGGAGGTTTAATGCATCGGAAAATTATCGTCAGGGATTCTGTTCAGGTTATATTATGTCTTCTTATTTCTCTACATCATTGCCTCAAATAATTTCCCCTTGTGTTGTAATTTAGAAATCAAATTTCAGCCGCTACTATTTGACAAGTTAAATTTAATAAACGCGTCAAGAGAAGGTTTTATTGTGGAATTTAATTCCCTAGCATCGATCCAACGGCAACGGAGGGACCCCGGTGCGACCGAATCGATGTAAATACCCCCGTGGAAAATGTTATTTTTGCACGACAACCGCAAGAAGTCGGGCAATAGCAATGGCGTCCTTAACGCGAAATGGCTCGGCACTAGATTAGATAAGGCAACGGGATCCATTCTTCATGCCGGTGATCATTACCATCATTATAATGATACCCTCCATCACTTTTCTATTACACCTTCCTGCCATCACCATCAATTATCCCAACAACCACAAATCAGCAGGACGGAGCCCATACACATCTCTCAACGGAGGAAGATTGAGGTCTAATTGTGTGCGCTGGTGGCAGGGGATATAAAGCACGGGGAAAAAAGAATGAACGAAATAAAGAAAGAAAGAAAGGAAAGGAAAATCAATGCCTTAACTAAAGAAGCAAGTGAATTATTGATGAGGAGCATGTAATGGGATCCCAAGTGTCTCCCAAACTTGGACGGCTCGCCGCTCAGACTTCTGTAGCCAGAAAAGCAGAAACATGGAAGGTGCCAAAAGCTACCCCTCTAACATCTCAGCAGGCAGATTAGCCGACCCTGAATAATCTGGGGCGCCCCGGCTGATAACTAGCGCCACTGGTGTTCGCAAACATGTGCAGCGTTTCCCACGAACGCTGGTGCACTGCATTCGTACCGCAGAGCGCTATTTACTTTTTCTATCAAGTTCGAACACATGCGGTGCTTCTGCAGCCTCGATTTGACGAGCCTGCGCTTTCACGAAGTCAGCAAACAGCCTTAAATTTACTCATAAATATTCAATGCGAGGTGCTGAGTGCAAAACTCGTGCTTATCGAATGTTTTAGCCTCGTGATTATCTCTTTAACAGCTCTCTAGTTTTGCCCTTGCTACGTTCCACTCCTTCTCCAAATGATACGGGACAGAGACCAATAACAGCCTAGTTTACTGATTTGGACGCATAGCATGCAATAGATTTGTTTTTTTCCCCACTGTGCCACATTCACATGGGAATAGTCTGGTCAAAGATTCTGACTTATAATCTTTACGTGGACACAGACTAAAGTGAGGTTAACATATGCAGTACGTGTTTACATGCTGCAAAACATCTATCTGAACAGAAAGTGAATTTGTGCTGCAGAAAAAGAAACAACTGTGGCACATCGATTCCAACTTTGTTCATATTTTTAAACACGAAATAAAAAAGATGAAGATACTGGACCAGTCTGTTCAGACTGAGGTAGTTGCACAAGGTATTTCTCTGAGAAAACCATTCACGCTCACATGTACACCTACGGTCAATTTAGAATCACCAATTAACCTAATCAGCATGTCTTTGGACGGTGGGAGGAAGCCGGAGAACCTGGAGAGAACCCACACAGACACAGGGAGAACATGCAAACTCCACACAGAAAGGAACCAGTCTCCCTGTAAGAAGTTATATTTTGATTAATAAGTCACAACTCTAATTAATGCACGTTTGTTGGACTGCAATTTAGTGCTTTCTCTAAGTTTTTCTGCAGCAAATTTGGAGCTCTGTGTATCAGTAATAAAAGTGCTTTTGCCCATTTTTTGATAATATCAGGATCTTTCAGCCTCTGTAAGTGATTTACAATTTACTACATGCTATAATAGCGTAATAATCTCCTTCGAGAGGTGCAAATCAAATTCCCGTAAAGACAAAACATTGGCTATAAAGGGCAGCGTCTCAGCTGTCAAAAAAACGTTGGCACTTTTTCTGATAATTACGGTAATCCAAAGTGCGCTTGTGCAAACGTGCTGTTGGCAACAAATACAAATACATGCATCGCTCGATTAATCTTAAGTGAATTACAATTTACTACATGTTATAATAGCGCAATAACCTCCTTCGAGCGGCGCAAATCAAATTACCGTAATGACACCACATCCGCTTTCAAAAAATGTTGCCATTTTTTCTGATAATTACGGTAAGCCAAAGCGCGCCTGTGCAAACGTGCTGCTGGCAACACACTGGATTTTAAAGGGTTAAAACCAAAATCTATTGCATTTACATAAACATGACACACAAATACATGCATCGCTCGGTTAATCTTTAGTTGGACTGATCGTTCGCTTCGGCGATAACAAACAAAAACCGCACCATGGTGGGAAGAGGACACATTTGCGAATTTGCTTACGCCTCTTGTGTGACTCAACAACCCTTGAGTTTAATTAACCCTTGGACAAACTCCTCTATCAAAGCGGAAAGCGAAGAAACAAACACTCCCAGAAAGACTGATTTCCTTTGAAACATGTGCGCTTTCACTCTCACACACACAGACAGATTGGACTTTTTATGCGAGCGGGCGGCGGGTGTTTGTCGAGCGGTTCAAGCACATCACGCATAACTCCTTATTTCCTCTCTGCCTCGGAGCTTGAAAAATCAGAAGCTGCATTGATTACCCACTTCATCAGTGAAGCCGTTTGTTTTGCCAGAACACAAGGCTAGCATAACTTCTGCTGGAGGAATGTGAATGAGAGGCAGAGAGGGAGAGAGAGACGCATGGAGGGAGAGGGAGAGGGTGGCCAGGTGAGACCTGAAAGCTGCCTTTGTGCGGCGGCTGGCAGTAAGAACACTGTCCTTCAGTGTGAGGTGCGTTCTCTGCACACACGTGTACTGTACAATCTGGGGAGTTACGGGGGTATGTTTGGCAAAATTATGAGGCTGAGAAACCGTTACAGGCCACAAAAAAAAAAGGCTTCACTTAGCCCTCTGCGTTTCCAAGCTTCAGATGCTTTACTCTCGTTTTCTCCTCCGCTGCACCTCAGCTGTATCTGGCCCAGCCAACTCACCCGACAGCGTCCCAGAAGTCACTGCTCGTAGGGAAGAGGCAACCAGAGAAAGGCTCCGTGAAGAGATGGTTTTGATGTGCGGTTAATCACGGTGGGACGCCTGTTTGAGAGAGTCGTCTTTTCTCAATTTCCCCTCATGAGCTCTGGCTGAAGAGGGATTTTGACAGCTTAAAATCCTCCGCTGCCTGTGAAACATTATCCAGCTGTGCTACTTCAGTGCTATTTGATTATATGTGTGCTTGTGCGTATGAAATGTGATGGGGCCTGCAGATTACATATGCTAACCGAAATGAAAAGCTATGTGCGTGGAAGCGCACGCCCACCGGCCTGTGAAAAAGTCTCAGTCATGGCATCTGTTGAGACAGCGGCCTTGCGACCAACGCCAGCGCACGCTTCGGCGCTAGCTGCGACTCTTTCTGTGTACTGATGTGTGCTCTTGTTTGTTTACTTCTCCCCCAGGAGGGGCCCTGCAGACAGCAGTCGCGCCAGGCACCATGAGGCAGCGAGCTCGGCCTGCGAGAGCGGAGAGATCACCCTTCATCACTCTCAGCCACGCTGGACAGCGGAAGAAATGCACACAGCAGAAGCAGCGGCGCATGCTACAGCGCGGAACGGCCTAATACGCACATCTGATGAGAAGAGCAAATGGGGAAGGCAGAGAGGGAGTCGGTAACTCAAATTGCGTCACTCTGAATGGCAGAGTGGACCGGGCCACACTCAGAGGCAGCGATGTCCTTGTTAACACATTGTCCCCCGTTAGAAGCTCCTTGTTAGAAGTCACAAGCCAGTCCCCCAACCCCTGTGAGGCCACAGAGCTGAGGGGCAGAGGAGAAGAATAACAGAGGACGATAAAGAGAGTGAGAAAGCGAGAGACAGAGCGGAAAAAAGAGACAGTGACAGGCCCCCATGCAGGCACGTAAGAAGTATGTTTTGCTGGGCTTGTGTGCGTGCTGCTGGCTGGTCCTCTTTTACTGGGGCGGAGGAGTCCAGCTACGTCTGCTCCGGCTGCTGACACGCCACAGGGGTGAGGTGGTGCGCCCCTGGCCCAACTGGACCGACCGCGCCTTCTTGCCCCGCTACGCCCACCTGGATGAGCTCCAGACCGACCCCGGGACGGCCGAGTCGCCCCGGCAGCGGCGCCAGGCATGGTCGGCCATCTATAAAGACAGCCGCTGCCGAATGGAGACCTGCTTTGACTTTTCTCGGTGTCGCCGCAGAGGACGGGAGGGGTTCAGGGTGTATATATATCCGTCGGAGAAGAACGATCGCGTTTCGGAAAGCTACAGGAAGATCCTGACGTCTATAGGTGAGTCGCGGTACTACACTTCGGATCCCCGTGAAGCGTGCCTGTTTGTGCTTGGCATAGACACCTTAGATCGGGACCAGCTGTCAGGACAGTTTGTGCCCAACGTGGACGAGCGCATCCGAGGTTACCCGTTGTGGAATGACGGGCGCAACCACCTGATCTTCAACTTGTATTCGGGCACGTGGCCCAACTACACAGAGGACCTGGGCTTCAACATCGGTCAGGCCATCCTAGCCAAAGCCAGCCTGAACACGGAGCACTTCAGGCCGGGCTTCGATGTCTCCATCCCGCTCTTCTCCAAGGATCACCCCCAGAAGGGCGGGGAGCGGGGCTGGCTGGTGAGGAACACCACCCCGCCGCGAAGGAAGTACCTGCTGATGTTCAAGGGGAAGCGGTACCTGACGGGCATCGGCTCAGACACGAGGAACGCGCTGCACCACATCCACAACGGGAAGGACATCGTGTCGCTGACGACGTGCCGCCACGGCAAGGACTGGGAGAAGCACAAAGACGCCCGCTGCGACCATGACAACCTGGAGTATGAGAGGTAAGACGGGGGTCACAGGGCCCGGCGGGGAGGGGGAGCGATGAGGTGTGAGTCACTGTGGCACTCCACAAGCATTTGCCGCATTCTTTTAATAGGAAACACACAGCAGCGACGTCGCGTTTGTCTCCTAATTTGAACTTCACATGCTGTTTTATTGGGTCTTTTAGATGCCGCTGACTTTCTACAAGCAGTGTCAGCTTCAGCTTTTGCGTCCCACTGGTTATTTTTGTCTCTTTTATGGCTGCACAGTATTGGACTGTTTGAGTTTATGGCGTTTGGCAGTTGCCGTCGAGATCAAGGCCCTTCGTCTCTGGAAATTCAGATTCAGGTCACCGTTCACAGCGATCCTCCCGTCGTTGCATTAGCGCTATTAAACGGTGTTTGCAACGCGCTCGACTCGCATTAACCGAGTTCGTTATTCAGAGTGTAAATAGGTCCTAGGGTGCGGTGGGTGAACTAATTAGAGTAGCAGTTTGTTCTGCTTTGCATTGGCGTGTTTAGTAAGTGTAAAGGAAAAAAAACAAAACAATGGCTGCAGCAAATGAATCACAGCTGAAAGTACAGCGTGTAATGAACCAAAGCAAAGGTCGCCGCAAAGAGTGGCTTTGCGAAATCTCTATTATCTCAAAAGGGAAAAAGAAACGCTGTTGGGTTTAGTTTGACTTAAAGGAGACTATCCACACCTGCCATTTCCAGTTTAGTCAAGACAAAGAGGCGGAGTGGACGAAAAACACTGAGAAATGAGATCCAAGCAAAAAAATAAAAAAAAATCTACAGTGATGCATTATTAAAACCAATTACGTTTAGCATACAACCTTTGGAAACGGCGCGCACAAAGGCGCACAATGCCACATAATCTATACACGTCTCCTCCTGCCCCCGTGTCCTGCATGGGTCGTTTCACCGGGTGGTTTTCAAGTATGAGCGCCATTGTTGAGTTAATAATGAAAAGCTTTCGGTAACACGCCCATCGGCCTAATGCATGTCGTGGCAGCTCAGTAAACATGTCTTTTACTCCCAGTGCTTTTCTCGTCCCGGCTTATTAGAGCTCAGACGGATAAAAATAGACGAACGCGCTCGAAAGAGAAACCTTTTCATTGTCATTTTCTGGGTATTCAAGTTTGCGGTAACAAAGAAAAAAAATGGTGCGCAAACATTCTGGCGTTTCATTTGTCTGATTTGTCCGCTGACTGTTGCTTTATGAGGACACACATAAGAGAGTTGGCCGACTCTTAGTGCTGAGGGTCTAGATCTGAAACAACGATGGGGATAACTGTTAATCACACAATACTTAAGAGTAGCTACAGACAATATTATTATGTCAGCGGCTTGTGTTGGTCTGCCACAACATTAAAACCATTCATAGGAGAAGTTAATAACACTGACCTGACTGGATACTTCTGGATCAACTAAAAAAAAACATGAAGAACAGCACAAGGTGTTGACCTGGCCTCCAAATTCACTAGATCCCAAACTGACCAAGTATCTGTGGGATGATGAGGCCCCTCCCCTCAACCCATAGGACCCAAAGGCCCCCATTAACAACATCCTGTTGCCAGACACCACAGGACACCCTCAGAAGGACCATGTCCATTCTCTGACGAGTCTCAACCGTTTTGGAGACACAAAGGAGACCTACGCAATATAAGAAGGTGGTTATAATGTTATGCCTGATTGGTCTATAGTCCTGCTGAATATGCTACACTGTGGTGGATTTGGGTTCCACGATGATAGTCTAAGGCTGAGAATTGAAGGAAACTGTAGAGGTGGAGAGCGACTGCGTTTACCAGGCCATTACAAGGGAGGTCTACACAATATTAGGAAGGTGGTCATAATTTTATGCCTGATCGGCATATATAAGCCAATGTTTGTTTAAATGCCATCACGCTCCCGGCCTTTACAGCGGCAGCAACATAAAGGTGAACTCTGCAGCCTCGTGGCACGCCGTCCCCCCGCCTCACTCACACTACTTACACTTTGCAATAAAAGTCTCCGAAGCCGAAGTGCTGACAGAGCTCCTCATTATAAAGTCTGTGCCTGTCCGTTCGCAGACAGAAACCAGTGGTCTGATGGTGCAGAACACTCGTGGACGGGAGATGATGGATTTCGGCGGAAGGGGAGGAGGGCGAAAAAGAAACGAGAAGCAAAGAGCTCGGAGCCGAAATTCAGGAGGGAGGCGTTATGCTAATAGCAGCTAACGAACACAGAAGGATAATTGGAAGTGTTCAGAAGGTTTTTTCTTTGGGGGGGGGTTAGTAATCCCTAAAAGTCTGGCTCATACTTTAACGCCTGTTCTGTTTCCAGAATGCGTTTTTCAAATATCCCCTCTCATCCACGCGCACTCCTCTCCTGGCTGTGGACTGTATCTTAGCCTTAGCCTTGTTTACATTGGGCCGGGCCCGCGTGGGGATGGAGCTGCTTAAAACTGTATGAATGAGCTCATTTATTCCACAGGCACCCGGGTGGGCAGGGGGTGTGTGTGTGTGTGGGACGGGGAGGATAGTCAGGGGGGAGGTGGGGCGGTCCCGTGTGGTAGCGCGTAAGGGTTTTTTCTTTCCTCTTTTGTACGGAGGAAACGGGAGGCTTTTAGCCTTGGAGAGAGAGGTGTGAAGGAGAGATGAGGGAGGGAGGGATGGAGGGAGGGAAGGTGTGGGATCGTCTCTCTGTTTTTTTGCATCCTTTGAATCTCTCTTCGGGAAAGGAAGAGGGGGATTTCAGCGAGGAGAACATGAGAAGCGTGGAATCGGTGCGAATGAAAGTAAAAGAGCAGGGAAATAAACAAACTGCCTGAGCGAGGTTTGCGCCACGCAGCGACACATCCACCCGTCTGCTGCTGTCATATTCATCCTCCTTCTCTTCTTCTTCTTTTTTTAAATTTTATGTACATCAAAAATCCGGCACAATGCTAATTCTAGTCACCGAGCGGGCGTGTGGTTTTGTTTTCCACGCGGCGCAGGGCACGAGCCTGCGTGTCACGGTCAATGAGGCTCTTAGAGGGTGGCACCAGGTTAATGAGCGCCTGCATCTGGTACACCAACAGATTAGCCTTGAGGGACCTGGACAACCAACGACCTGAGCGAGCAACAGACAAAAGCCACAGGGAGGAGGAGGAGGAGGAGGAGGAGGAGGAAAATGAATAGGGATGCAAATGATAAGAGACGGCCCAAGACTGCAATCTGCAGATATACATCCACATGCATAACTGACAGAGGCACCACACATACAGCATGTATAGCATAGCACGTCAAATTCAGTTTGTGTGCAACTCCTTGCTCAAAGTTCCCATGCTGCGCGGAGTTGCACGTCGACAGAAGTGCACTCGTCCACATCAGTGCGCAAATCAGAAAACCGTGTTTGCAATGTAAGCTCTTATCATCCACCTTTTTTTTTCCTCTGCAGTTTTTCGAAATTAAATTAACTCTCACTAAAAGCACACATTTTCTCAACATCAGTATCCGTTTAAACTGAAAAACACGACCAACACCCCCGACGGAAGCGTTTTTTCACGCCACCGAGAGGTTCGATGCTCACCAGGATGTAAGAACTGTACGTATAGTATCACCATCCAGATCTGGTTAAAGCTGTTATCAATGCTATGACTTTGCGCCAAAATAAAGCTTCTGCATGGGTGCGACTTAATTTACAGCTTTATATTTAGGATTCTAGAAAAGTAACTCCTCCTTCTAGTATTGCTTTTACACTATACACCCATCAGCCACAACATTGTGACCACTGAAAGTGAACAGGAGAAGGCATGCACACAGAAAACAGTTTAGGAACAACTCAATAAAACATAAGGTGTTGACCTGGCCTCCAAATTCACTAGATCCCAAACTGATCAAGTATCTGTGGGATGATCCACAGAGGCCCCTCCCCTCAACCCATAGGACCCAAAGGGCCCCACTAACAACATCCTCTTTCCAGACACCACAGGACACCCTCAGAAGACCCATGTCCATTCTCTGATGAGGCACAACTGTTTTAGAGGCACAAGGGAGACCTACACAATATTAGGAAGGTGGTCATAATGTTCTGCCTGATCAGTGTACTTGTCAGCAATACAGAAACCAGTTAAATTTTTTTTTTTTTTTTTTGTCGGACTGCAAAACAGCTGCGTAATGCATTTCGCTTGGCTTAATGAAACGCTGATAGCATCTCCACCGTGTTGTTAGCAGAGAAGCTCTTTTTAGTTTAAATACCACATTTTTATTAACACATTTGTACTCTCTGAATTGCGGCACGGTTGGTAAATGGTACCTAAAAAAAAAAAAATCCCATTAAAATCCGCCATAGGGAACAAGAAATCTGAATAGGAACAAAAAGCGTCTGGAAATATTTTCTTTCGGGTCCGTTGAATTGGTGTGTAACTTAGAGAGCGTGTGTGTGTGTGTGTGTGCATGGGTTATAGATGATAGCAGGGAAAACAGAATGAAACAGAAAAGAGACGAGTTGGAGATAGGACACCGCGGTACCCAAGGCAAAGACGTAGCACGGCAGAAAGGAAGAAAAGAAAAATGTCATGTGATAAAGAATCGGCTGAGGGATACTGCAGGCAAGTTAAGGAAAAAAGGGGGCAGGAGGGAGGGAGGGTGACAAAGCGGGAAGAGAAAGAGGGAATTGGAAGAGAGGGGATACTTGAAGCGAGCGAGAAGCAGCGCTGCAGCCTAATGGCCTAGTTTCCCCCTCTGCTTTAGAGAGTTCTCTAAGAAAGGGAAAGGGAAACGTGCATTGTACAGTGAATGTAAATGAGCAGGAGTGTGAAAAACAGAAAGGGGCGGAAGGAAGGGAGGGATGTCTCGGACATGCGAAATGCGAAAGTTTCTCGGGTTCCCTTCGCGCCCACACTGAGGTGTCTTTGTCGACGGACAGATGAAGAGGATGAGATTGAAGCGGCCGGGAGAGTTGCGTAATCGCTGCGAACCGCTTTGTTGGTCTTAGGTGACCTTGTGTGGGGGAGTGAGTGTAAGGGCGTGAGCTGGAAACCGAAGGCCTTGAAGAAACTCAAGGTTGTTGAGAGAGAGAGAGAGAGAGAGAGAGAGAGAGAGAGAGAGTGAACAATCAGACTTTAAAACCTGGGTAAGAGTTCAGGATGAATGCGGCATACTAATCACCCCAAACAGAACTGGAGCACTGCAGGGGTTTAATGGTATATTTGCTGCAAAGTTAGAGGGAAATACATTTAAACTGGACGTATTACGCGTAAGAAGTCCTTCGGTAGAGAGGATTTCAGAGTAGCGCATGAAACTTGAATCAACGTTGGAAAGGAAAGCGGTCTCGCTGCAGGCAAAACATAAAAAAGGCTGCGTAGTTACTACTTCCGCACAGCCTGGATTAAATTTGTGTATGTGTGTGCGCCTGGATCTGTAAAACGCTGCACAGGAGAGTGTGCGATTTGAGATTTTTTGGCAAACCAAATAAGAAGCGCTGTAATTAGGGCCGACGCTGTGGTCTCCGTGGTCGGTGCGGCCCATCTCTGCCGTCTCTGTTTAGAAGACTTGGAAAAGAGATTGTGATTCTCTGGCGCTTGTGCGCTCGCATCCTCCGTTCTTTTCCTCCTCTTCAGCTCACCTCTCTCTAATCCCACACATCATTCCCTCTATACTTCACTCCACTTCTCCCTGCTTTCGTCGAGCACGACCATTTATAGTTATCGAGTTGGAGAGCGCAGCAACGGTTGTATCCGGGGCTGGTGATGTATTCTCTGGGGTTTTATCTTCCTTAAAACTATATTATTATATCAGTGTATTCACGTTAACAATGATCCTGTGTGACAAATGTGAAAGCGCAGTTCAGTTCAATAGATATTTAAAGCGTCTTTCAGCTCTTTGTTTTGGTTCGGTTTGAGAAATTTGTTCTTGCAGTCCTCGTTTGGGAGTTCTCGCAGCTTGTTCTTGACAACCGGTGCTGTCTGGCAACTATTCCGTGATTGGTCAGAAATTGGAAGTGGGTGCGGTTAATGCGGTAAAGCGGATATGATAGCGGCCACTAGCGCTGAGCTTCCAGATGCTAATATTCACAGAGTGGCCGCTAATCTCTCCTGGGTAGAAGTTGGCATACTGCGTGTGGGTTCATGCTGAACAAATGGCGTGAAATCCGATGGACACGGCTGCTAAAATGACTAGTCGACATCTGAAAATAATAAGAATAGTGCCTCTCGTCGTCCATCTATGAGGACTTCTCTGGAGTTTTGCACTTGAGTTTCTCGTGAAGTATAAATGACCTGGCCAGAAAGAACTTTGTTCTTGTTCTTGCTCACCTCAGAGATCAAGAACAAATTCTTGTTCTTGTGCTTGCTCACCTCAGAGATCAAGAACAAATTTCTTGTTATAGCTCACCTCAGAGAACAAGAACAAATTTCTCTCTTCTCACAGAGTACATAACAAGCTTTAGACAAAGTTAGCAACAAGCTAGTGAACATACTTGAGAATTTAGAAGCTAAACAGACAGATATTTTCTTGTTCTTGCTCACCTCAGAGATCAAGAACAACTTCTTGTTCTTGTGCCTGCTCACCTCACAGAACAAAAAAAAACATGTCCCGCTTCTCTCAGAATACGTAACAAGCTTTAAGTTAGCAAACAAGTTAGCAACAAGCTAGTGAACATACTTGAGGATTTATAAGCTAAACAAACAAACTCTCTCAAAATCATATTTTTTCTTGGGTGTAGGTGGAGGCCAAATTGGAGCTAAAACTAGAACGAGTATTACAGCTTGGAGTCTGGAGTGAAAATCACTCAGTGCTGGTTTAATTTGTTGTCCTCACTTATACATTTGTCATCCCTTTGGTTGTTTAGATGATCTCCAACTCAGTTATTACGTGAGGCTTATTTCTTTCATTTGCCGAAACCAATGAATGATCTCAAGGTGGTTAAACACGGTCCGTAGGGTTCAAGGAAACGCAGTCAAATCCATTTTGAATCATTATTGATGGAAAAGTTTTATCATCCAGACCACAGTTTTAAGTTTATTTCTATAATATATCCTAACATCCACTGCAATCTGTCTTTCAGGAATTCTCCAGGACAAATAACGCCTTTGGCCAAGGAATAATTTGCAAGGTCTTGAGTCTGGCCCTCAAGAAATATTAGACTTTCGATGATGATTATTAGTTTAAACCGCAACTATCGCAGAGGGAGAAACTTGATCTCAAATCTAAAAGGTGTGCTTGCAAGGCCACAAATTTTAACTTTACTTCATTTGATGGGAATGATGTCTTTGGCTGTGAAATTCACTTGGAAGAAGGCTCGGTGTTGGCAGAGGTTTGCAGTCTCTCTGAGTCTTCTACTGCAGCTCAGCAGTCTGCTCATCTGAAAACAGTCTAGAAGAAATAAAACATCTTATCCTTATTATTGCTCGTCATTTCTCTTGACATGTTTGTGGTCCGGTCTTCATGCCCTCATTGTTTCTCTCAACTTCTGCCCCCGAAAACCCGAGCCTCCCATTTCCTAAATGCTACTATTTCAGTATGAGTTTCTCGTAAGTCTGACGTTTTTCAGAGCAGGTTATAATTAGGTTTTCTGGGGGTATTTAATGTGACAAAAGCTTGGTTACGCTGCCACACCAGCTAAAGCAGTGACACTCAAGCCGCACCACGACGTGAGTCAGTCCAGGTCGCAACAGCTCGGTGCTGCACCAGCACTGGAAAACTACAGCCGTGTTTTTCATATGCAAACAAGAGTCAGAAAAAGCAACCACCCTAACAGTCGATGTATCGGCCCCACCCAGGATTTACTTAACAATTGGAAGATCTTAATTTTAATCCCAGCTGTACATCTAATTACTGTGACTGACAAATTGTGACATGGGTGCACAATAACATGCCCATGAAAGCATTTTTCAGATTTCTGTCTCTGAATCAAATGTTTGTTGTATTCATGTATCCTCTGCACAACTCCTCTCACTTTTTACATACTGTATACTACACAATCCTCCTCCAGATGACTACGAGCCGCCTACCATCCTTCCGAGCTACAGTATGCATAATTTATGACCAGATCCCGCTTCTCCAAGAAGGCAAACTTTTCTGACAGCACAGCTGTGTCCGTATGTTACACAATTGTCTTGCACGCCATTGTGTAAGTTACATGCACATGAATGCACATATGCACGATCACAAACTCTGGCAAACAGTCCCCTCTGTGCTCTCACTTGCTAATCTATGCATTCCAGCTCTGACACCATGTACCCCACCCCCCCGTCATGTGCATGTTTTGAGGAGTTGGACAGTGTGCGGAAGGTTAGAAGAGGAAAGGTCTTCTAGTGTGTGAGCCTGGTGAGGTTTTATCTCATCTACACCCTGAGATGTTAAAAATCAGGAGTGTTGACCTTAGTTGCACTCAAACAAGTTTGTATAAGTCAGCAGAGAAGTTGATCACCTGTTTGTATTTCAAATAAGGAGCCATTTACAGGCCCTACTAATGTTCTCCAAATTATTTGCCGTGCCTTTTTGGTTTTCTCCTTGCGGAAAATTCCTTTGAGTAAATCTGAACCAGAATAAACAAACAAGACATGACATGTTAATTTGTGTGCTTGAGAAATGCTGATAAGGAGATTGTGTTATCGTTGGACAAGGGCAAGGGTAATGTTTCCTCCTGTTTCTAGTCTTTGTTCTCAGCCAAGTCGACCTGCTGCCGGCGTTACATTTACATATATTTGACAGACAGATACGAGAGTGGCGTCATTCTTCTCAAACTTTCTGGCACAAAGCAAAAATGCATAGTAATGTGGGTCTATTCATAGAAAAAGCATTAATATATGATTTGATTACCACTGGTAAAGACAGAACTTTATATGTGGTATCTTATTAAATCAAATTATTGGTTCCAGGTTGGTGTTATTACTGTGGATGACCCATAGGATTCCTTAAAAGCAGTTTTGAAGCTCAGTGCGGGTGGCACCGGCCGACCCCAAATGGGAAAGTTAGCTATACAGGCCATAACTGTTGTTTTTAGCAAGCTATAAATACGTTAAGTTGGGCACTTTGACACAAAGGGCTCGATTTTGTTACCTGCCTCAAGTGGCCAATCACGGAACTACAGTTTTTTTAGTTTTCATTTTTTACCCCCTGAGGTTGCACCTTAGTTGGCATCTGTTTGAGTCACTGTTTGTCTATGTAGTGTAGGTTTATATGAATTTCATCGATGTGAAGGCTATGAGGACACACTTGGTGGTGGTGGAAAGCAGATTGGTTGAAAGGTTGCGTTGAACACTGAAGGAACGACATATAAAAATGACAATCATTCACTACTAACTAGTTTTTTGTCGAGTACTATCCATTATAGTCACAGCCTTTATGAGAGACACATGTAGGCTACTCTTGTTCCAGTAGGTGTGCATCTGCAAAGCTCTGCAAAGGAAAGCTATTTTGGACCAAGAAAGGGATTAAACAAGAGTTTTGTCCTGTATGCTACCTCTCCTAAAATCAGACCTGGGACAACTACTAATACACCAGTAATAGTTATGTAAGAATCCATTTCTTTTGTATCTAAATTTGCCATAAAACACTTGGCATGCCAATAGAGGCAGCTGGTCGTCTTTAAACCCTTCAAATCATAAATTCTAGTCATATTGTACAACAAACACAGTCCAGATGCTTCAAGGGAGATCACCTTACCTGTAATATCCTCTGTCTGTTGTTTGACCTCGCCGTGTTCACTTACTACAGGCATACGTGAAAACAGGGATGGTTTAAAAAAAAAACATACATCTGTTTTCAACTGATCATCCCAGGGAAGAAGCAGCAGTAGCTCAGAGGTCTCGCAGTCACAAACCAGGACTCTTGAGAAATAGCGGCGGGGTTAATCTCGGTTTATTGCAAAGGACCTTTAATCCAGGTAGACCGGATAAGTGGGGCTGTGCAGTTACAGCAGGGGCTCTGTTTCTCTCTGATAATGTGGGAGGTTTGGCTCAAAGTTACGACTGCAGTTTTGACAGAACATTTTTTTTAATTTTTTTCTGCAGAAATAGTTTGGAGCGGAGGGTTAACCAAAGCCATATTTAATAGGATTTGGCTTTGGGGACTGATAATGGCTTGGAGACGGAAACATTAGCCTCTTTGAAAATTATATCTCCAGTTGGGAATAAAAGTATAAGCAGGAACCTTTTTAAAACAAACATAACTTTTGTCTTCTGAGACTTCTGTGGAAAATAATGTCAATTACCTGACTTTGCTTGATAGGGTTGACAGGCTTTGTTCAAACTGCAGGCAATCCTAGAGATTGGATTTGTGTGTCCAGATATCACCAAGCTTATCTGCATGGTGAGGAACGAAGGTTTCACAAACTACACATCTACGCCGATGACACTGCTTTTAATTTTCTTGTTCGGTTAGCTTCCTTCTAGCTTTGCCAGTTCAAAGTTTCTGCACATAAATGTTCGTGGACGTTTTATTTCTATTTCTTTATTTCTAGTGATCTTGTGATGTGTTGGTTTGATAGTTTGGTGTGTGAACAATGGATTATTACCAATCTTTAGGGCAAAGATTGCTGTTTTTTTGACTATCAACTCCTTGTTTCTCCATTAGCAGACCTATTTGTGTTTGTTTTTTACTTTATAAGTCCAGTATTCATCGTGTGTGTGTGTGTGCATGTGGGCAGCTGGCAGTGGGGGTGGGGCCCAGTCAGCCAGGTGCCTATCAGGTTCCTAAGGAAGGCTGTTTGGCCCCGGGGCTACCTCACTAGTGTGGATGTCCTCTTAATGGGTGCCCATTCAGCGCCCTAATCGGGCTCTTTATCAACCCCATCTAACACCACTGCGATCATAGCAGGAAAAGCCTCTGGCGACCGCACACTCTTTTGTCCAGGCCAACTGGAGCGTAAAAGCTATGACAATGACAACGCAGTTAGGAGAGAGAAAGAGGGAGAAGGAGAGACGTGGAGGGAGACATTTCTCAATCCTTATGCAGCTAAGGAGTCGACCCTCGGCTCGGTGGCCTGATTTCGGCTTGTTTACTGTTTTCTGATAGCGTCTGTTTGACCTGCGGACCCAGCACCACACGCTGCGAGAGTCTGCGGCGCCGTAATTATGGAAGCAAGGAAGATGAGTGATTAGCGATATCTCTGTTTCTGTCTTTCCTGAGGTTTGAGAGATTGTGCCGTATCGTTGGAGAGAAGATGGCCAATTCGGGGCGCATTTGTTTCCGGCTAATTAACTCTTAAAAATATGCTATAAAAGCCACTCAACCTCACCAGAAAATAAAATAAAATAAAAAAAAAAGATACGCATAAAGGACCGGAGTTTAGAAGTTCAAATCATTAATGTAAGAATAAGCCAGCAGGCAAATCATTACTTACAGACACACGGCACTCAGACCAGTTTTGCTGCAATTAAGCTGTCCCAAACACATACTGAAGATCTTTTCAAGCACTTCCTCGCAGGACTCCTAAATTGCCTGAGATATCTGGTGTAAAATTAGGTCAGAAAATATTGTGTAGTGTAAGTTAGCAATAAGATGAAAAGGCTTTTTAATAACAGCTTCTTTTTTTTTCTCCACGTCTTTGATGTAGGGCGCAGGGCTCCTATTGGCTGGTCTGGAGATGAATGACTGATACACAGTGATAATCCCGAACCACTGGAGGGTTCAAAGGACTCACTAATACATGCTGCACTATCAGCATTAAAATGATCTATGTATCTCGTCTTTTAATAACGCAGCGGGCTATTGGGGCTAAACAGGGATTTGGATGAAGGGGTGGGGGGACGTCCAACAAACTCCATCGTGTTTTATGCTAAATATTTCATGACCTTCCATGGAACTGCTTAATTATTTCACCCCGTCCTTTTCTGAGTATTTGTTGCATTGTGTGCTTGTTAAATATAGAACGAGATATATGGAGCAGTGATTAAATATGAGGCTTACTCACTGAATTAACAGAATATATGATTAGCTGGTAGGTTCTGACTCCATATTGATGCTGACCATTAAACGTTTGAACACACTAACCTGAGTTCAGGGAGCTAGAAGCAACGAAGGTCAACTGTGATGCTACCTCGGGTTGCATGTGTTTGGACCAGAAGGTTGCACCTGAACACACTGCAGTGACTACAGCCAGAGTGATAAAATCTCTCTCTGTCCGACTTGTTTCTTCACCAATTTAACATGCTGAAACACCTACAGAGGTCTCGCCAGTGTCAATGGTGTGGGACATACCACCAAAGCTAGGGCCATAGACACTGGCAAACGCTCAATCACCTACTTGGTGTGTCGTAAATCCTGCCTTGATTGGCACCAATAATTATCCCTTGGATGTGTTCAAGATCTCTCTTATTTCCACATCCCACGAGTATAGGAAAACTCAGCTTACTTCCCTGTAACATTGTGTGTGTGTGGGTAGCGCAGACAAAAACGCTCGTCTTTTCTTCCAGGAACAATTACAAACACAGAGTTCTCTCATGAGGAGTGCTGCCGTCCACTTGCAGCAGCTTCTCGGTACAAGACGTTCTCCCTAATTATCGCTCCTGCTCTTTGAAAAGTGGACGGCCCTTTTGGTCTGACCTTGCACAAACGAAACCTGCCTCGTACGCTCCTTCTCAAAAATAAGCAACATTTATAGACCGAGTCATTTAAAAAAAAAAAATTTTCATGCTTGCGTTCGTTCTTCTTCGGTTCAAAGTGTACTTACTCAGACTCTGTTTGGACTGACAGCTCACGTAGAGGCTGTCTTCTACTTTCTCCCTCAGCAAATAGTTCAGTTCCACTTCATCGCAGTGTTAGTTGTTTGAACTGGCATTAGATGTAGATAACAGACTGTTCACAGACTTTATTGGATTCTGTGCTGCCTTTCATGACATTATCTAAAGAATACGTTCTGTCCTGGACTTCATTTTCTCGTATTAAAGGAACACATTGGGTACTTTTTAAAATTTGGAAATTGCTGCTTGGAACAGATGAGCAGACACTATTACTTTTAAACTCTTGACTTATGCAATGACAGGGAGACTTTGGACCTACTAAAGTCCTGCTATTGTGCTATTTAACCAACCCCTCTTTGTCCAATCCTGCTGATCAGACAAAAGGGTGAAAACCACTGCTTAAACTGCACAAAGTGGGCATTACTGGTGATAAAATTAGGCTGAGAGTTCTGTTAAATTGCAGGGTTGAGAAAAAGTAATTAAACTTTTCAAGCGTCTCACCTGTTCGCTTGACTTTTTTTTTTCTTTTTTTTGCAAAGTAATACATTCTTCCCCTGATTGGAAAGTAAATGCACTGGTGTGTGTTTGTGTGTGTTACTGTTGCCAAGCCCAACTGCAGACAATAGAGTATGTGTGTCCCAGATAAGGGCTTTTATTCTGCTACCTAGCAGATGAAGAATGTGTAGATGATCATGAATTACTCATGAGTTCGGGCGTTGAACCCTTATTTAATGATAGCCATGCTGAGGCTGCTCCGAACCTCTCGCCTGTCTCCCTCCTCATCACCTTTGATGAATGAGAAACAAGTTGAGGGAGAGAGAGTGAAAACTTGCCCTTAGTTGCTCTAGAAATGTCTTTCCTCCGCTGTAGCCTCTCCGAAACTGCACCATAGACACAAACCGTGCGAGCCACAGTTGCACTTCAGAGTCTGTGATGTATGGCCTACTACTCTGAACACTCACCTACAGCACGCTACAAAACAGCTTTCCTCCAAATGGTACTGCACCCAATATACACACTCCGTCAGGTCTGCGTGCCGTGTGAAAAATGGGCTTTAGGTTTCCTCCGCCCGCTCAACCCAAAAGCTTCCTCTCCAGATTAAAACCTCAGCACACAGAGCTCCTTCACACTACAGCAGGCCTCTGCCTCATTCCAACCTGCCGCTCATTTCAGTCCTCATTTCCTTTACATTATACACACCATTAAGCATATTAAGTTCAAAATGCTATTGCCCGTTCTCTTAATGATAAAGCCGTTTGTGCGCATCTTCGTTCATCAGCAAGCAGGTGTGTCAAGTCAGGTGGAGGGGGGGTAAAATGCATTGTCATGCTAAGGCACATAGGATGCCTCTCTGGTAGAAGGTTCTGGGTTTGAACCCGCCGGCTTGCTGGTGCCTTTCTGTGCTACGTTTGCATGTTATTCCTGTACCTGCATGGCTTTTCTCCCACAGCTATTACTCTCCGGCTTCCTCCTACAGCCCAAAGAGATGCTTGTTAGGTAAATTAGTGATGCTAAATTGAGTGTGAAGGGTTGTTTGTCTTTCTGTTTGGCCCCGCGATAGATTACGTATTAGGGGAGCACCCTGTCTCTCACTTAGTGATAAAAAAAAAAGAAAGAAGAAAAGTCTGCTTGCAATGGTTAGCATGACTGCTCACATATTTACCATGTTTGCCTTATTATTCAGTAAATAAGCATGCTAGCATTAGCTAATCAGCAACACTGAAACACTGAACTGAGCAATATGCTAACATTAACATGCTCCAGTTTACCGTGTTTGTATGTGTATGTTTATTATGTCTAAACACTAGACTGATGTTGACTTCAAGGAGCTACATGCTCAAAACTGATGTAGCACTAAACATGTTTACCATGTTTGCCATATTAGCTTAGTATGTACAGTAGCTAATTATCATTAGTGTTAATAGGGCATACTAATAGCAATATGCTACATGTCATAGCTACTACAAAACAAACATGCTGGGGTTTAGCAGAAAACATGTTTATCATATCAACATGCTAGCCTTAGCTAGTTAGTAATACGCACTTCATTTAACATCAAAAAGATACATGCTCAAAACTAATACACCGATATTTAGCACTAAACATGTTTTGCCATATTAGCTTAGTATGTAGCTAATTAGCAGTAGTGTTCACAGAGCAATATAGCAATATGCTACATGTCACAGCCACTACAAAACAAACACGCTTGGGGAAACATGTTTACAATATTAATACGCTAGCATTAGCTAGTTAGTACTAAACACTGCGTTTAACATCAAAAAGATATGTGCTCAAAACTAACATGCTGATCTGTAGCACCAAATATGTTTGGCCACATGGGTTTAGCATGTAGACAAAGTATGCTAGCTAATCATCGGTAAACTGCTCACAGAGTAATATACTAACTACTACATACTACAAAACAGACAGACTTGTGTTTGGCAGGAGACATGTTTACCGTGTTAGTATGCTAGCATTAGCTCTACATGCTAACATCAAGAAAACATGTCTGTTGAGAAGCTGAGAAAAATAGAAGCTGAGAAAAATATCAAAATAAAGCTAAAAAATTGTAACTGAATAGTAAAAATGTAAGCCTTCCTCACAGTGTATGTTTCTAGTGCGTAAATGGTTAAAACACCAGTCAAATAACCAATATGTTTCTTTGTCAGTATGAAGCACAGGCTAAATGCTACTGGGTCACATCCATTTCATATTTTCAGGAAAATCTGTATTAATTCAAGAGATATGTCCAACAAAAACACAAATGTCAGCCTGCTAGTGGCACCATGGAGAAAGTCAGGGAATCCCCGAAGCGAGTACATCATGTGGGAACTATGAATGTTGATGGCCTACCAAATGATGTAGGCTATTTCCCGAGGTGAGTCATTTTTAGCCTGGTGTATTTATTTGCAGCCATGATATGTTCACGACATGCTACTGCTGTTAGCTTGCTGTCGGCATCTACTATGGTGACCTCTAACCGTCCGGTAGTAGCATTCAGTGTCTCTCCCAACCTTTCACCCAGTGCCAAGCAGGAGATTACGTGCATACATACCCCTCACACTCTTTCCTGTCTCCTGCCCGCTCTTCCCTCAACACAAGATACATGCGGTCACACACACCGTCCCTGCTCATGTTTCTCGGCGTGTGCCCAGCCAGCAGTGGGCTGTGCACCCATGCTTCTGTCTCCAGCTGTCCCCTGGTCATCACTCTCACTGTCTCTCTCGCTCCCCGTCCACTGGCAGCCAGTAACCAGACCGCTCTTGCTCTTTCTCTGCGTGGTGACCTTCCTTCTCTTATTATAGGATGAGCCTTCACACAGTTCCTGTCTTTTACCTTTCTTTGTCGTCTCGCTTTCCACTCTCTTGTGACTTTTATATCCAGAATTTATTTTGCTGCACTGCTGTAATGTGATCAGGTTCGGCGCGTGAGAACGGTCTTGGTTATATATTCACCTCAAAAAGTAGATTACGCTGGTGTCCTCCTCTCTGCACTTGTGCTCATCTTTCTTTTCTTTTTATGCAATTTCCCCTGCCTCGCCACACCTGTAGCCGACGTGCGGCACTTATTCAAAGTCAAAAGTGGTCAAAATTGTACAAAACTTTGTGGCAATGCGTCCAAATCTTGTTGCAAATGCAGATTTTTGCGCTTCCAAGAAAACGTAGCTAGCTTAAATCCTTTAGACAGTTGGTATAGACAAAAGTGGTTGCAGCAGGAATGTTTTTGCACATCCCCAATGCATTACGCACCCTTAAACTATCCTGCCTCTACTCGCTTACTATGCACATCCAAGCACTTACACACACTCTGTCACACTCCATCATGGCCTCTAATAGGGTCTGGGCTGATGGAGTGGCCGGGCCTGATCAGCAGACGGTGGTGGAGTGAATCTATATTCGGTCTCTGCACTCCTTCCTCCTCCTCTGGAGCCTGATGAACTCAAGGGAATCCATGGAGCCAATAAATGTCCTGTGATCTACTGTATGGAGGCACCCACCCTCCGATGCAATCCATACTCCACAGGGTACAGTCTTTTTTTTTTCTTTCTCTACCCTCGAGGCGGGAGTGTCTCTGCGTGGTCATTTTTTATCTCCGTGTCCGACGGAGAACAAGCTCCAGTGGTTTAGCGGTGGTTTAGTGCGTCACAGTTTTCCGTGTGTAATGTAACAGAGAGCCGCTAAGTGAAGGCGACAGAGCCGGAGAGAAGAAAAAGAGATGGATTAGGTAATGACTCTCTGTTTTCTCATCGCTGCAGCTATCGGTTTACTACGGTGCGGCTGCAGCAGATGAGACAGAAGGAGGAGTAACGAGGTTAGCGTCCCATAAAATGCGACTTCCCTCGAGAGTGCCTTCGCTGCCACGCTGCATCATAGGTTAATGCAATGATGATTAAACATGCAGGGCTTTATCGATCCATTGTAGAAACAGTGTGTTCACTCAGAGCCCAGAAACAGCCACGGGACAGGTGTCGAAGCTGATCCAGTGTTTTATGAGCTAGCCGCAAACTGATAGCAGTGACCCATCGCACCACGTTGCACTCATTTTTGATTCATAAACTTCTCATTTAGTAAGAAATGCACCATTTACTTTTGCAACAATTATTATTACTAGTAGACATTGGTTTTGGATTTATCATCCATTGAATGCTCCGCAGGCGCAGCACGCTACGCAGGAGAGTTTCTCCATCTGGATAGTGTTGCTGTGTTTCATGCGGAACTTAAATTAATGTGAAATCTGGCTCAATCTAATACTTTGAGAAGTTAGGAGATGTACTTATTTGCTCTCTTGCCTCAGAATGAGACGATGTGATCAATACCAGCCCTCCTCTAAAGGCCCAGACACAGACGACACGGACAAAGAACTATCGACAACGAAGACAGATTGTGACGTCGCCTCACGGTGCGACCATCTCTGGGCCAGAAAGCTGCACTTGAACACACGCTGCAAGGAACGCAGCCAGCTTGCATGTGGGTTCTGCAGGATATATTGTAAAAACTCGGGTCAAAGGCGCTTACTGACCACCACAAGATTCGCTGCAAGTCGCCGGAACTCTAGAAAACCGTTTTACTAGAGTTGGTATTTCGGCGATAGCATTAGCCAACACTTTTTCCTTCAGATCTTCTCCTCCTCACATCTCAGTCTTGTAAAAAATTCTTATTTGTATCCTGCAGCACAACTTTAAAAAAGGGCCCGCGGCTGTTATGCTCAATTTATTTAGTTTTTTTCCTTTAATTTGTCACTCTCCGACAGGTTGCCAGGTTGTATGCTAACGCTTCTTCTTTTTTTTTTGATGTATCGCACACTGGTAGAATTTAATTTGCCCCCGCAGCTGCAAGGTGACTGGCTGGGCAGCGAGCGTAATGTCATTTGCACGTTCGCATGAAGACCCAGGTGCAATGAAATCGTAAAAAAGGAGGCTGTAACAAAACCCAATTAAAACCTTGCGCGGTGGATTATCTGGGCAATTTAAACGCCTGTGGAAGTCAGAAAAGGGCTTTCCATTCTGAAATGATGGGAAGAAAAACTTGTTTAAAGCGCTGACTGCGTGCAGTTAAAAAAAAAAAGTCTGAAAAGGAAATCATTGGCAGGAGACGCGAAGATGTTTTTCTCCTGCGATGTCCAAACCACTGTGGCTCTTGTGCATCTCAAAACGTGAGGGTTTTATTAAACTGCGGTGCAGCAGCGATACCCTAAGAGGCTTGTGCTCACAGAAATAAAATGCCTGGGTCTCATTGGAAATTAGGCTTCTATTCTGTGTGCAGCCCTGCAGAGGCACAATAGGAAACGTCTTCGTTTATTAGGCCCATAAACTTTGAAATGTTTTTTTCTCATCGATTATCGGCTGGCGGCCCGCCATCTTGGATGTGCAGTCTTCCTATTTGATTTGAGATCGCACATTTGCAAAGACAGAGAGAGAGAGAGAGAAGCACAGGGAGAGAAAGCATGCCTGAGGCAGAGATAATTTTTTACATGTTTTACTCTGTTTCACCGTCCCTCCCTCCCTCCCTCTCTCCTTCTCTCCATCTCCCCTTCTTTCTTTACGGTAATGCACCATTGATCTATGCTGGGAAAAGATATTGCTAATTCACTGAACCTTGCTCAGCCCCTGCTCTGCCTTGGGCTGATTGCACTAGTTCATCCCTAATGCTCCCCCTGCTTCTCTCCGAGCTCTCCCTCGGCTCTAACCGGAGTCCCAACTGCACATGTTTAACCCTTCAGCCCTGCAGTGCTGCGGGGCGGCCGCCGGCTAATGGCGAGGCCGACTCGTCTCGGCGGCGAGCGGCGCTAATGGTGACAGCGCCGGAGTGCGGGTGCCAAGTGAACGGAGCTGGTGAAAGTGACAATTTGACGAGCAGCGCTCCCAGCAGCGAAAAGTTGCAGAGAAAACTTCCAGAGCACGATAAACTACGGACAAATTAAAACCGAGCGATGACTCCAAAAATGAAAAAGAAATCGGGCTTTATTCCCCTCCTCATCCGCGGGCGCTTTCATCCGAGGTTTCGTGTAAGTGTATAAATATAAAATGAGGCCTGGGTTCAATCGTGCAGCTGCTCATTAAGTCACAGGTAGCTTTTGATTAGAATCCCGCTGCTGCAACAAAGCTGTGATTGATGCGACAAATCATGAAAATGTGCAAAAATAGAGAGTGGAGGTTGTTACCGCCAGCTTAATTTGACACCAGCGACTCACAAGCAAATTGAAAAACAGCCAACTACGCGCTAACTAGGGGTGAGAGGAACGTTAACAGCAACGTCCAGAGGAGAAATGCCTTCATTTTGAAATCAAATATAACTTATTTATGTGCCGCTTCCTTCAGTCTTTGTCACACACACACACACTTGCAGCCCTGAGGCCACATTGCTACCTCATCCTCTCAGATGTCTCCCGCTCCTTGCTCCCTCGCTGCGACATACGAGCGCTCGTTTCTCCCCTCATTCATCATCAAGACTGCCAGGTGGGGCAACCTCCAAAGCACAGTGGCTACAATTAAACTAAACCCATTAGAATTGTGCCTGCAGTAACTTTTCCAAGGGCACAGAGTTAAAAAAAAAAGAAAGAAAGAAAAGGAACTTGCACCTGAGAAAGCCAGTCGTCACGTTTAAAAAAAACAAAAAACAAAACACAAATCGAAAAATAAAGCACATTGTTCGGCAGACCTTTAAGCCTTGGGTGCAGTCAGTTTGGTTTGTATTGACACATACATTTAAGAAAATGAAAATGTGCACTCAAAAGCACTGGGGTACAAAAAGAGATATTTTATGCCTTATTAGTTGTACGGACAAAGGTCTATATTGGGTGTATAAGAGTAATAAATCATGGAATATATAAATGATTGTCCTGCTTTTGCTGAAAGACTTTATTCAACATAACACAATAGCTCAATAATTTAAGAAAGTTAAAGAAAGAATTCTTCTGTATTTTTGCCAAGAATGGATATGACGCTGGACGGTTAGCTTAGCACAAAGAGTGGAAACCAGTGGAAACAGTTAGCCGGGCTAGAAAAACAAATTCTACCTTTTAGCATCGTGAACGATTGATAATAAACAGGTTTATATTATCATGCTAACTGTTTGCTACCGGACTTTGTGCTAAGCTAACTGGTTGTTTCGAGAAATAACTACCAATCAGCCATAACATTAAAACCACTGAAAGAAGACGTGAATAACATTGACCATCTTGTGACAATTAAATGTTCTGCTGGGAAACTTTTGGACCTGGCATTCGTGGATGGTACTAAGACATGTAGCACCCACCTAGACCAGACCAAACACCCCCACCCCATAGCAATGACACTCCTTGATGTTCAGCAGCCATCCCCAGCAGGATGCAGCCTGACACACAAAAAATGCTTTAGGCACAACTCAAAAAAAAACATCAAGCACAGCACAAGGTGTTGACCTGGCCTCCAAATTCACTAGATCCCAAAATGATCAAGTATCTGTGGGATGATTCACAGAGGACCCTCCCCTCAACCCATAGGACCCAAAGGTCCCCCACTAACAATATTCTGTTGCCAGACACCACAGGACACCCTCAGAAGAACCACATCCATTCTCTGATAGTCACAACTGTTTTGGAGACACAGGAGAAACTTAAACAAGGCCTTTACAGGTTGGCAGCTGTCTTCCTAGGCATCACCTGCCCCCCTCAGCTCCACTCACGTTGCACATCTTTGCCCATTATTGAATTAGATTAAGGCAAAGCCAGGCTCTGCCAAGATGGCGTCGGCTGGAGACACCAAACTGAGCTTCAGAACCAGTCTCCAGGATGGTTGACGTCCGTCTTTATCTAACGTGGTATCAGTCTTCTCATCTAACCTGAAGCAAGATCGCACACACGCCGGTGTCCAACGGCAACAAAACTTTTGGCCCGAAAACGAAATATGAGAATAAGTCGGTATGTTCTGAGAACAACAAACAGACCAGACGGAAATTAATTCAATCTGCCCAACCTGTTCCAGGTGAAACTTTCAAAGCGAGTTTTTGATGTGTTTTGGGTGTTTGATGTCACTGAAGTGCTATTTACATGTCTTTGAAAAGCACAAAGTTCTCTTTGATGGAGCTATCAAAGCCGTGTTTAAGGGAAATGCCCAAAGTGTCGCTGGACCCTGTCTTCCTCCACCCAGCCATCATCTTTTGTGCGTGTGGCCCAGCGCCGAGGTCAGAGAGTGGCGTTTCTGATCCCGCTGAGGCGTGACATTTTGAGAAAGAGCCATGTAAATTTCACTCCTTTCCCCCGTCTGTCTTTCCCCATCTCTTTCATTCAGCGTTCTCCAGCGTCACATACAGTATCCTCCTCTCTTCTGCGTTTTTTTTTGCATCCTTCAGCAGCTGAAATTGTAAATTTCACACGCCTTTAAATATGCACATACCAAGCTAGGTGCCAATCACTATTTTGTTTCATTGCATGTTCCTTATCTGGCCTCTCCAGATGTGCGAGACGGATGAGAAAGTGGGGAGTCAGGAAATATTCGCGCTGCTTTTGGCTACAGTCTGGTTCCTCGCTGAGCTCTCCCCAGAGGCCGAGGCAGTTCTCCTCTTTGTTTTCCGAGCGTACAAGCCTCCGATTGGCTGGGGGGGCCGTTCCCCGCGTGCCAGTCAACTCGTCGGACTTAATTAACCACTAATCTCTCAGCTGTCAGCTTCTGAGGCGGGAGCTGGAGTGACTTCAATCTCCCGCTCGTCTCTGTACGTTTTCCCGAGAGCTCCGGGGTCCCTGCAGAAATACCACGACCGCAGCCCGCCCCGCTCCCAACCTGATAAAGCTGACATCAAATACCCGGCGTCAACCGGCGTCGACAGCCGGCAGACGTCGGCCGCCCACGTGAAATTGAAAGCTGGGCTTTATAGGGTGACAAGGCGCTGCAGGTTTTTAAAAAATAATGCAAGACAAGTAACCCCTGCCAGGTGGGAGAGGTTGATGGACGGAGAGCCGGGGAGGAATGTAATGAATTTCCCTCTGATGAAATGAGGGAATATTGATGTCCCAGTAGTCTTTAATGGAGTCTTTACCTCGTCTGTCTTTATCCTCTTACTTGACTTGCAATCTGACTCCTTGACTTTCCCGTTTCTCTACTTCATATCGCTTTCAGGAAATTTGCACACACGTATGTTTTTTATATATATAGATATAGATATACATATATCTATATATATTTAAAGATGTGGGATGTTTTTCCAGCCGAATGAAGGTGCCGCGTGCCGTCGGGCTAACAAATGTTGGTCCAGATTTTCCAGTGTTTGCCTTCAAAACGCCAACATGATGGATGCGCGTACATTCATTTTTCCTCTCATCGTCAACTCGGTGTCCTTCATCCTCCAACCCAGTCATCAGCGGTTTAAAACATCATCATCACCCACCCCATAATTATACCATAATTACACGCGTTATATAAGCAACTCCACATTTCAGTTTTTGTTGTTTTGGCCGTCATTTCTGTTGGTAAAATGGACAAGAACATGGAGAAAGCGCTGAGATTAGCATGAGCCCAAGCTGTAATAAACCCAAAGTCTCAGTCCGTCCGTGCTTTTTCTTTTATATATATATATAAATTAAAGACAAATGAGGTGTACTGAAACTGAAACAGCAGCGACGAGAGTTATAAACAAAGCTAAAATTGGGCCACAAAACCAAAACAAGGCGCTAAAAAAGACTAAAACGTTCCATGGAGTTGAGATGAACCAATCAGGCATAACATTATGACCACATTCCTCATATTCTGTAGGTCTCCCTTGCGCCCCCAAAACAGTTGTGACTCATCAGAGAATGGACATGGGCCTTCAGGGGGTGTCCTGCGGGGGGCTTTGGATCCTGTGGGTTGTGGATCATCCCACAGATACTTGATCAGTTTGTGAATTTGGAGGCCAGGTCAACACCTTGTGCTGTTCTTCATGTTTTTTTTTTAGTTGTTCCAGGCTGCATGTTGCTAGGGATGGCTGCTGCCATCAAGGAGTGTCATTGCTATGCGGTGGGGGTAGCTGGTCTGGTCTAGGTTGGTGCTACATCTCCATGTAACATCCACTTGAATGCCAGGTCCAAACGTTTGTTACAAGATGGTCAGTGGTCATAATGTTATGGCTGTTTGATGTCTTTGTAAGTTTGTCCCTTTATTACACTCATATGCAGCTTTAATAACTTTCCCAATCTCCTCTTTCCATACACATGCATCCATTTGCCTTTGCTGCCAGCCCTGTGTAAACGAATTATTTGCTCACATTTTAAACCGATTGCGCCGTCGCTATGACACAAGGGCGTCTTTATAGTCAGACCGAAACAGATTTGCATCATTTTCTATTTACTGTACACAGCCGAGAGCACTGGATTTCCCTTCATCTGCGGCCGACGAACACGAATTGTTTCTCATTTCATGCGATTGCCTCCTTTTTTTCCAGAGTCCCCGAGGTGGCTTCCCTTTTGTCCGTTTCGTCACCAACTTTGATCTTTGCTGTCACGGCCCGCTCCGGGGCGGTTCACGAGAGCTGCGCCGGAGCGCATTAGCATATTTGTTGGATATGCCCTTTCATTCTTGCGCATTAGTTCTACACCTTCTATGAGCTCCACTAGGCGAGTGCAGTGGGAACGCTAGGTCCAATATGTTGCTGTAATTAGATGCGCTGTGTTGTTTTGAATGTGCTCAGCGGGGAGCAGTAAGAGGACTTTTTGTAATGCAGCCACACATGCTGCACAAGTCTTGTTGTTTAATTATTGGATATCACTTCCCCCGAGGTCTCTCTACTGTTTCTTTAATTCATCCTTTCTTTCATCCCGCTTTTTATTTTTTTTATATCCTTGACACTCTCACTCGCTTCCTCCTCTTGTTCTTCCTCTATCTATTTATTCTTCCCCCCTATGTTCCTAATTCCTGTCTCTGCAGTCTCTGTTGAATATCTTCTCCCTTCCCTGCGTGCACCTCTCCTCCTTCCTTCTGGAGGGAGCGTTATCTGAGATGGCCACTGGCTCATCTGTGGCCCAATTAGGCATAAACAAACATTTGGACATCTCCCTCCTGAGCCCCTCCCCTGTCGATCCATTCTTTCCCCTCACACAAGGACAACACAGGCGTCCCCCCCTTTTATTATTATCGCCGTCATCCGCGTTCTCTGTGACCCTGGCAGTTTAAAATATACGGCAAAAAGAGCAGCGTAGAGAAAAGGAGACGGAAAGTTCAAAGGATGCAAAGTAAAAGAGGAAATGCGCACTTTTTTGGGAGAGGAGGATTAAAATATGTGACAGGGGAATTACAAGAGAGACAGAGATTTATCAGCAGAAACGGTGTCTCAGGAGCAGATGGTAACTGATGCCTTATAAGGTGCTTTTTCTTTATTCTGGGTGCACTTGTGTACCTACAGCACATAAAGCACTTCTTGTTTTGCAGTGAGGCTGCTGTGAAAGTTACCGTGCTTGTTAGGAATGTGTTCGTTCTTAGACATTTCTTGAAATATGTGCAGGCTGCCTTTATTGTAGATATGTGAGACGTCTGCGAAATTTGAAAGGTTACGGCTAATATTATTCTTATACTTTTTTGACCTGACCTACTAAAACCAGTTGCTACAGCACTATTAAAGCAAAGATCTTAAAGGGGAACTATTGTTTTTTTACAACCTGGACCTTATTTCTGGCATAAAATATGATTGTTTACTCACCCATATAACCTTTGTGTAATTTGTAGTCATTCAGGAGATAATTAGATCTGCGTATATCTATATAGTGGGAGTGAATGGGGCACCGAAACGCAGCCTCTCAAAAACGCATCTACCGCGAAACTTGTTAATTTCACCAATATTTTGTTATCATATTGTAGTGCTATACCCTGTTGAGTCCATCCACAACCTCAGAATAAGAAACATTTTCAGCCGTGTTGCAAAAAACTAGCAGTCGCAAATTACAGGTAAACAAACTGACCGTCGTGGGTGTGTGCGGCGCTCAGAGATGACATCATCCAGGTCAGAAGACAGTTCACAGACACCGGATGATGATAACAGGTAACTCTGGACTCAACAGGGAATAGCACTAGTGTATCGTAACAAAATGTTGGTGAAATGAAGGAGTTTTAGGGCAGATAATGTGATAATTAGAGGCTGCGTTTCGGTGCCCCATTCACTCCCACTGTATGGATATACGCTGATCTAATCATCTCCCGAACGACTACAAATGACACAAAAATTCTATGGGCGAGTAAACGATCGTATTTTATGCCAGAAATAACGTCCAGGTTGTAAAAAAACAGCAGCTCCCCTTTAAAAGAAAGGTAACAAATATAGTCTGTAATTTACGTTTTTTGGAAAAATGCCCAGTGCTAAACTGAGGTTATAGTTCTGCTGCCGAGGCGCATGTTCAATTCCAGCTTTCATCCTGTGCTGCATGTCATTGCTTGTTTCTCACCCAATAGCCATGTGTCTTTCTCCACAAGCAACTGTCAAATGAAGGCTTAAAACGTTCAAAAAATATCTTCCCTCAAACTGGGCATCTGTACTATTAAACATCACTTTGGGACTATTTCAGCTATGGATTAATACAAAGTTGGTATTCTGGAGATTGCAGGACTGGGTATGTGCGATTTTAAAATATCTGTTTGTCACTTAAGTCACAATCCCACACGGAGAAGGACATTTTGAAGGCACTAGTATTTCAAAATGTTTGGGTGTGGGGCTTGCAGCATTTGACTTTTCTGATTGGTCTGATCATTTTATCTCACAGTCGGTTTCCACAATTGCCCATAAATTCTGTTTGCCAGCTTCAAGCCCAGCATTTAGAGTGCTTTGATCGTCTCTTGTATTGAATCACTTGGTTTTTGAAAGCAGTAAATCAGAATCAACAGCAGAACCACTACTTCAGTCCATGCTCGTGCTGTGATCGTGCTACTGCCAAAAAAGCAACAGGCTACAAGTCAATGGAAGCAGTGATATGAAGCTAGAAACTGACGAGCTGACATGACTGAACTAATCTGCAGGTAAACTCACACCTTTCCATCACTTCATATAGGATTGTTGTTCCTTTCTTTACTGCCACCACCTGCTGGATTGAACTGGTTGTTGTATGGTTGCTGGCGAAGTCGTACTGTAAAACCAGATCTTTTTAAACGCCAGCAGACGAATTTGTCGTATCTTTGCGGGAATTTAGACAGCGGTATAGATGCAGACAGCACATGGTCTGTCTGTAGGAACATTTTAGCTTCTTGAAACAAAACTGCAAGTTTTGGGTACTTGAACTACACAAATGGCTTTATCGCCTACATGTCGGGTTGTAGGGATGTCCAGTTGAGTATCGGGGACAATGCAGGCGTTTTTAAAATGATGGGTTCAGATTATTGCATCAGTATCGGGCTACAGCCATGCCTGATGATTCGTAGTCATTTATTTTAGGTATGCCGTGAAGCAAATCACACTAATGTAGCGCAAAAATAATCTTCCGACCCCTTCTGTCTTAACGGTGGTTGGCGAGCATTGAAGCTGACGAAAATGGGGACTAAGCGTATCTTAGGCGTGGAAGTACTTGACTCTGGATGTTTGGTGAAGGTGGCAGTAGGAGATTGTTCGCCAACTCTACCAACTTGATTACACTGAGTACACTCAGCTGCACCGACACAACTACAACAAACACTGAATGCTGCGTTTAAAGCAAAGGTTTCCTGGAGACAGCACTGGCTTTGGACGACCAGTCTCTGGAGTAGACGACGCAGGTTTTTACCAAATGTTGAAGCTTCTGGAGCTAAGGTGTGCACTAGCTTCTTCTTGCTACATTAGCTCTGACAGCCCTGTTTACTGTACTTGCACTACTACCACCACTACTACTACTACTCCTCTTCATCTTATAAGAAAAGCCTTTATCAATGTTGAGGGGAGGAAATTTAGCCGATGTAAGATCGGTATCGGATATATTAAAAGATCTGTGTCGGATCAGAGGGGCAAAAAAACATCAGGACATGCCTAGTTGGGACTGCAAATCTCTAGCCTCGACTAGAAGTCTTGCTCTTTTACACTGCTCATATACATATATACACAAATATGGGTCTGTGTGGTGTATGTGGACCTAAAGAAGCTCCTCTGAATTCAAAGCTCGGCAGAGCTAAGTCTGTACTCAGCTGGGGAGAGTGGCAGTAAACAAAGGGGGGATTAGGTAACGTTTCTGAGGAACAGCGTGTGTCATAGATATGACCGGGAAGGTGTTGGACAAAGACACTGCGGTCTCCCTCCACCCTGACGCAAACAAAGAAAGACATTACAAGTTGTCGAGAAAGCAGCAGAGAACGTCAGGGGAGCTAGTCGATGAAATCCCTTCACTGGATTGTTTATGTAGCATCTGAGAGTAGTTTAAGAAGTCGGTAATGATTCAACTCTGCGTGTTGCTGTAATTTAGGTAGTTTCACAGCAGTGCACTGACACTGAAACTTGCACGTGTGTTCGCCATCCGTCTGAGTGTGTACCGATTTATATTTTCTCCCTCCGCTTGCATTTCTATGTGCGTTTATACGTATATAAGCCGGCGTGTGGGTGTATTTGTGTACATATTAATGCTCAGACACATCGACTCGTAGCACTTCTCTTCCCTAGAGGTGCAGTGTAGATGATTGTGTCACAGCAGGAAGACGCTCTCTCTGAGCGCCATGTCTAATTAACTTTACGCCTCATTTTGTGTGTGTTTGTGTAAGCGCGTGCTCGTGGGTGTGTGTGTGTGGGCTCGGCCGCTCACTGTGGCTCCTGCCAGGGCTAAAAATTGAGAGTGAATTACTTAAAAAAAACAAAAAAAAAAACTGAATGTGAAATATTTCAAATCAGACTGAAATATCGGTCTGATGTTGCCGCAGAAGGTGGGATGCGGAGGTTTCAGCGGCAGAAAGCGAGATGGTGAGAGAGAATCGCAGGGTTGTTATTTTTGGGGAATGTCTCAAAGGGGATGAAACCAAGAATTGCTTTTTCTTGGCTACTGTATGGGTGTAATGAAGGATACTTTGAATGATATTATATTGATGAAAAACACTATTTTAGTTCCCTTACTTACAGAAGAAGTGAATAACATTGACCATCTTGTGACACTTCAATGTTCTCCTGGGAAACTTGTGGACCTGGCATTAGAGTGGATGTTACTTAGACATGTAGCACCCACCTAGACCAGACCAGGAACCCCCACCCCATTAGGAAATGATACTCCTTTAAGGCAGCAGCAAACACACAAAAAAACGCTTGAGGAACAACTCAAAAAACATGAAGAACAGGACAAGGTGTTGACCTGGCCTCCTGATTCACTAGATCCCAAACTGGTCAAGTATCTGTGGGATGATCTATATATATATATATAGATATAGATATATATATATATATATATATATATAGATATAGATATAGATATAGATATAAGGTCATAATGTTATGGCTGATCGGTGTATGAAGTGGATACTTTCAGCAGGCTAACAAACAAACCAATGCTGAAACCCAACTAATCTGCTTGTGTGTATTCTTGAGGTCTGACAAACAAGGATGGTATACATTTCCGTCCTCACAAAATATATTTACAAAGCTGTTTTCCGCTTGCTTTATTTACACACAATTTTTTTTTGCTAGCTTCTTCTTCTTCCCCTCTTTTGCTAGCCAGTTTGTTGCATTTCTTGGCGTGTTATTCTTTAAATGTGCACATTATAGCTATAAAATGATATCATGCTAACAAAAACTGTAGACAACATGAGACTGTAGGCCTGTAATCACAGTAATCTAGTTAGCTTGGTTGCTAAGTGAGTGGACAATAGGCGTATACTGCACGTTTCAGAGCGTTGCATGTAAACTTTCCCACCAAAGCAGCCAATAAAACAGCAGAGATGCCTATTGTAGTTTGCTTTGCAACACTCTGTATGTTTAACATTGTGAAAGGATGTTTTGAAGTGGTTTTGAAACCAAAATCAAACCAATCAGCGACTGAAACATGAGTAACACAGAGCCTCTTTGTAATACTTCACCAACCTGTAATTTTGTAGATTCCTGGATGTTCTGTTTTTGTGTTTATTTGTCTGTCAGCTGAGTGGGACGGGTAGAACACTTCAAACACAAGGATCAGCTGCTTTGCTTTTCCCATCGCTTTCAACGATGTCCCCCAGAACCGAGGTGTCACAAATAAAAGGGGTTCTGAACTCGTCTCCATGTGTGATCATGTACGAAGGTGTTACACAGCACGGCTCCTCACACATTTCACCAGCATTTAGCTCATTTTGCTTACAGGTTCATGCGCTCTAGTGCTGATACCGTTTCATTTCTGCTCAACCGGCACTGCGCTGATGATACCTGAGTGATGGATTGTCCTGAACAGATTTTTCACTGACCTATTACCGTGCAGTGAAGGGCTCACATTTGCATGCTCTGCACCCAGATCTCGACAATAAACTTGGCGACTACAACGTGGTTAAAATTAAAAGAACTGCTCGCCAGATCTACAAAAAAAAACCAGCAACAACAAGTTGTAATGGTGCTTCCCGTGTGTTTGCACTAAATGGGATCTCGGGGTCACAGCTTAACTGCGGAGCCTCCGACAGGGACAGATGTTTGAGGGGCGATGGCGATAACAAGAAAGGGAGTGTTAATGTGTTAATTGCTGTGCGCTTTCGGTGTCGTCGTGCTGTCGACGGAGGGATCACCGAGGGTGGGATAGCACCCTCAGCATTACTTGCTCAGGCGCACGACGACTATATATCAACAACGCCAAACTCGGCAGGGTTCATTCATTCAGCGGGGCCTCCTGGTGTCGTTCGTGTGCGTTCACTCTTTAATCACACGTCCATTACGAATTCACAAAGCTCCTTAACCCTGCAACACGACGCCCACTTTGGGGAATGCACCCGCAGTCTGCAGAACCTGATAAGGAACACACACTCGTGGATGCACACGAGCAAAAGAAGACAAACTGGGAAATACACACAAAAGAAAGCACAGAGACGCATTATACGTGCACGTGTGATGCAAATGCTTTTCTGCTTTAAAACAGAAAAGGCACACTTCACATTTACTTGTTGAAACACACGCACACACACGCACTCTGAAGCAATAATTACATGTGACCTAAACACAACGCGCGTGCAAGTTTCTAACCTGGAAAAACACTAACTGACATAAATGCTCATTCAAACCTATAGATTTTTCCCACTTGCAGTCGGAGAAGTGCACATTCGCATGCGCCGCCCTCCTCCCGCTCAAGGGCTGCGAAATCAATAGAAGTACGATTCAATCAGTCTTAACTTCCAGTCGATGTTTAATCTCTCGGCCTTTTTCTTTTTTCTTTTTTTTTTAACTGTAGACTCGGTTGCAGAGGAGCAGCAGCAGTGTTACACCTCGATTTGAAAAGCTGCACGCTGCCATTTTGCACCGCCTCAAATGAACAAAATAGCAATGAAGTCAACAATATTCCTCATAAACATAAATCGACCGTACAGAACCGAAAGCTCAATGTCCAGCTGTGACTTCAGCGAAACTCTCATGCAGAGCCACTGCCGGCAGCACAGCACATCCACCTGCCTACCAGCACCTGCGACGCTCACCAATTAAAATCTAAAATCTTTCATGTCTAATTCTGAAATAAATTTACAAACATCCAAGTGGATAAAGCTTTGGTTTCGTGCCAAAGGTTTCATGCCAGACTCTTTCTTGGCTCTGTGCAGTCGCTGACTGTCACTTTGAAGTTGCCAGGAACTACTTTTTTACACTTTCTGTACACGTTGGAGTGAGATTTACTGCTTTAGTGGAGAGGAAGTTCAGGCTGGTAAATATCTCCCTGTTGCCAAATTTGATTGTCTCCTTTAACTACGGGAAGAAGAGTCAGTAATTAACTACTTTTACAAATACTTCTTCAATAAAAACGAAGACATTAAGTGCAGTTTATAGCTCTGCGGGACATAACTTATGCACGTATACTTGAGTGCCCGTCAGTCTGGCTAGTGCTGTAAAAACACCACCCACACACTAGATGGCGCTGTGTTTTTAACGTAACGCCCTAATGTCTTATATAGTCTTATCTCTTATGTTTTGCCAGTTGGATTAATTTTTGCTTCTACTTCCTGTTTCACTTTCAACAATGGTGACTGAAACGTTCACAGAAGTTTCGGCCAATCTTTCTTAACAGAAAACAATCACTTCGCAAATTGCGGAGCTGGAGAAGCAGACAGAAATACGCTACTACCAAGCGTATTTACAATCACGTCTCTTGTGGTCTACGTTGCCGTGACCCGTAGTTACATTTCTGGGGCAGGTGCACGTCAGGCTACAGTGTTAGGGTCTGGGCTACGGCCGTCGATGGTTGGACGATGGCAAGGGTCAGTCTGTCACTGAGCATCTGTGGGCCTAGTTTTGGAGATGTGTCCTGCAGTAGTACACCTGTTTGCAGCTTTTCCACCAATTCAGCCTGTTAAATCAGTGTAGCCATTTGCTGGTGTGAAGAGTTGTTTCCATGTGTTGAAGTGCAACATTCTTGTCCGGACAAGGTTGACGTGAGGCACCGTTACAGCAGAAATCATCTACCTATCTGGAATTTCTATAATGCGAACCCTAGTCACACATGTGTTGAGTTTTCTGTTGTGGAAACCGAAGTTACTTGTTACTGCGCAGCCACTTATCCGTTATTTCAGCCAGAAGGTTGGGAATGATTGCCTGCGCCTACCCGCCCAGTCCATGCTGCTTCAGCACATAGTGACTGATGTGTGTGGAACAGCGCTGGTTATGTCCAATCAGTCGGATGCTGTCTGTCCTGCAGAGGTCAGCTAACTTGAAATGAATGGCCGAGTCTTTGCCTGTTAAGGTCAGCTGGTTCCCATGAAGGGTTTAGTTCATTTTGCTGCTGACTAAATCGTAATAACACAGCATTATTTACTCCGGGCGAGTTATTTCTCAAAGTCAATAAATTGCTTGTGTTTACTATTGTGCTCATTAGATCTTCTTAATGCTGTGTGAACATGCATTTGTTAGAGGAGCTGTCACCGCTGCCGCTGTTACAAACTGCTGTGAACCCTGCAATCAGAGCCCCCCCCACCACCAACCACTCCATAACAAATCCTCATTCAGCCCCTGCTGCTGCATCGCCCAAGTTATCAAACGCGTTTGCAGGAAGTGCTCACGCTAAACTTACAAATATGTACTATTAAAGAAGGAGCTGACTGGAAACAAATCAGACGCTGCCTGGTAGACAGCTGGCGCTCGCAGAGAAGACTGACAATTTATTTTGTTAGCGGCTGCGTTTAATAGCTTTTTTTTTCTGACAGGAATACAGCTGTAAGACAACTTTTTGAGCGGTGCGCTGCCGAAGTAAAAACCCACTCTAAGATAGAGGAGTTTGAACAGTAAAACAAGCATCATTACAAAGCT
The DNA here is from genome assembly GCA_005024645.1 of Planiliza haematocheilus. Taxonomy (NCBI): domain Eukaryota; kingdom Metazoa; phylum Chordata; class Actinopteri; order Mugiliformes; family Mugilidae; genus Planiliza; species Planiliza haematocheilus. The sequence goes on along the minus strand of SRSE01001360.1, from coordinate 623,063 downwards.
GATGGTTGAGGACCATAAAATGGGCACTTATCCGCTTTAAATTATCACAAATGCTGCAACAGAATCAGCAGAGCAGCGGTGCTCTGATACCGTAATCAAGCCTTTGAAAGAAAACATTTTTTTGCGTGTGTGTGTTTGCAAATTGAGGCGGAATTGTCAGAGATCACAGGAATATTATGACATGGGTTAATCCCCTTTCAGAATGGATTTTATTGTCTTTGTGGGAATTATGTAGAGCCTGTGCTGCTGTTTGTTGTTTAGCTTGTTTACCAGCAACCGTCCGGTCTGCCAGCCAGCCAGCCAGCCAGCCATCCAGCCAGCGGTCTCTCAGTGGAATGTTCTGGAGAGTTTCTGGAGCGAGGCCAGTCCTTCCACACTGCGCCCACTGTCTCCGAGCTCAGTGCACCGAGCGCTGCGCGAGCTAAGGACGGTGACGACGTGGCCAATAAGGAAGCCAGAGAGGCCCCCCGTGTGCATGAATGCGTGCGTTTGTGAGCCGGAGTGAGTGGGACCCCTGTAGTGTAGTCCGTTTTAACCGTAACTCTTACAAAACCGCCCGGTCACAAGCCTGTGCTTTCTTGCTCGCTTGCTTGTTTGTTTGTTTGCGCTCACCTGGACAGAAGGAGCCATTCAGATGGTTGGTTTGCACTTTAAAAGACTTTCTGCACTGAAAATTGCTGCTTCAGGAAAAGTTTTACACTAATCACATGATGGCATAAAAAAAAGGGGGCTCTCGTGTTGAGTTTATAGAAAATTGTGCCTTAAATCTGCAGCTCTGCTCAGCTGCATAGAGATTGGGTTCGCTCTTGAGGCTTTCTAGCCTGAAACTTTAATGTTTCAGTTCATTTACACAGCTCTCAAAGTTTCTACCGGTATCTGTCCAGTACCACGTGGTGTTATAGAGTTATAGATAAACTGGGGGTTATAGTGGAGCTTTTAACAGCTTGAGAATGAGATATCTCCCCCTCAGCAGCTGGAGGGGACCAAAAGCGGAGCTAAAAATAGGACGAATCTTGGATTTGCATCTGCTCAGGGTGCAGAAATGTGACTTTAAAATGATGAATGTGGTTGTTTTGTACCTGCTGGATGTGCAAATAACCAAATATATCACTTTTTTTTACAGACTTTTTTTTATGCACTTTTAAGGTTGGAGTTTCCAGGTAATCACCAAAAGCCCTTAAGACCAAGCTGTTCAGGGTCTGTACATAAATGCTCCTGTTTTGTTTTCTTTCCACGTCACTCTGCCACCTCTCCTGGCCTCTGAAAGGACTCAGATTTAGTTTGAACCGCAAACAACCCATCACACAAAAGCCGCGACGGCAGTTCACAGATAGTTTCAAGGGGGTCGGTCAGAAATGTTTGGTAACCACTGCCTTAACAAGCAACATTCATGCGTCTGAGTCACAGTGGGCACATTTCTGAACCCTTTACGAGGGGAGAAACAGTCGTAAGAGCGGCACTTTGAATGAGCTTCTGTACAGCAGCATCTTTAAGTGGAGTATAGAGAGAATAGAAAATATTTTTCAAACTTGATTCCTGAACATTTGCGAGGAGCCGGCCTCGCCTGGAGAGCACCGGTGTTTAGTTTTGGAGAGAGCGGCTTTGAATGCAGCCATTTGCGAGGAGCCGGCCTCGCCTGGAGAGCACACATTATTTCACTGTAAAATGAGAAATGCAATTGCCATTTATTTTTATTTTCCCACTGAAAACACCATTTATTTTACGCCCGTGCTACGTCTTATCCACGTCGGGGATGGAACTCAGAAAGATTCATCAGGATAATGAAGGAGAATATGAAAGAGTGACAGAAAGGGGCTTCGCTTTGTTACAAAAATCTCACAAATTAGAACTTACAAACAAAATATCATGCAACCTGCAGAAAGGTGCAATTATGTTTTTTTTATTTTTAAAATCATGGTCCGTTACAAGGAAAAAAAAATGTGTTTGTCCCGCTTGCTCGAAAAGAGAAAATCAACAACAACCAGAATGCTTTGCAATCTGCTCCTTCCAAGGCTGGATAGGCTTGACCCCATCTGGATGGAAGGCTTATAAAAAGGAGAGAGTACAGACTGTAGTTTGGTGGAGGCTGCTGCATGAATGGTGTGATCTCAGCACAAAGGGAAAGATGTGCTTTATGTATTGTGTTTAGCCTCCTAATTATTTTTATATATAACAAAAGAAACCCTGATGGAAATCTCTGAGGTCTCTTATGAATATCCGCATCATTTTGAAAGGAAATAATCAAATCCAATCAGTGCAAAAGTGCGACTACACAAGCATCAGGCGCTACACAAAAATGTGTTGCTGCTATTCTCAGACGCCCTATGCTGGTGATGAGAGCATATGCCCGTGTTACCACCAGGCTCGGGCCGACGCCTCTGGAGCCAACCTCTCGGCGTCCTTGAGGAGACGCACATGCTGAAACGCAAAGGCAGGAGGATCGTGTCGCAACGGAGGGGAGCTGCTATAAGCGTCCATCATAAACTAAATTTACATCCCTCCTGTTAACATTGTAGCTCTGTTTAGGAGAGAAGCCTTCGCTGCCGCCGCCGCTGCCTATAAAAAGACAATGTACTGTAGTGACACAAAAAGCTTCGCCCTGGAGCAAAGGTTTGGGTGGCCCAAGGTGACCCTGACTTGAAAGTGATGTGACTGGAAAGAGTATATATATCTCAAAAGCTTGCTTGGGTTATGTGTGCAGACAGATTAGGGGCTGTATGAAAATGATAGGGACAGGTGGAGGCTGGGAGCATGTTGCTCAGGGCGGTGGTTCCCGACCTTTTTGGCGTATGTACCCGCATGTGTCTGTGGCTTAGCCAAGAAATGATTTCTGGGTAATTCACTTAGACAACAGAAAAATGCAATTAAGAAGAAATTTTCTGCTTTACTCCGACGCCTCGGGTTTGTCTTTGCGGCTCCCTGACTTGACGCCATCACCCCAACTATCCATGATCGTCATTTCTGGACCGCTGAAACATTTTTACACCAGAGAAGGAACTTTGAGATTAAAGGACTCATCACACAGTCTGGGAAATGTGTTCCTTGGTTTCCTCGGCTTAACGCAAAGACACGGTGGAAACAACTGTCCTGGCTGATTTATGCTAAGCTTGGCGGAGTGTATCCCGGCTCCAGCTTGGAGAACAGTATCCCCATAAGTCTGCACACAACGAGGGCGCATCAGAGGAGGAAATAATCATGACGACAGGGATGACAATACCGCTAACTCACAGAGGTTTGATAGGAATTCCAAAGAAATGCTTGCAAACGCTTAGCATTCCAGAAATGCCTTCCAGAGAAATGTGTGCATGTGTGCAGAGGCTGGTGACGCTGGGTCACTGCAACACAAGTGAGGTCACAATGCCAGACTGCGCGTCTCGCTAAATTAAGGTCATATTCTTCGTTGTTTGCTCCATAATGCGAGTGTGTGTTTATGTCTGCTGCATTTGTAGTGATTTGAAGAAGAGTCTTGAGGCAGTAAAACCGTCCGATTGAGCGTGAATGCCAGCAGACACGCTCGCATACCTATCTCCGGTGACCGGCAGCGCACGCTTAAACGCGCCCGGCTCCGCTGACGCGACCCCTCGCAGTCTGCTGTTTATCTGAGCAATCTGTGTTTACGCAGGTGTCACACGCGCGGTCTCGTAGACTCCACGAGCTCGTATGTACATGCGCAAACACTCGTAAACAAGCGCTCGCAGCCGTTTTTCAGTTCTTCTCGCTCCCTCTCTCGTAAGGCAAACTATTTACAGATCAGATCTTCACTGACAATCTGACTGTCTACTTCAGCGGTTTCACAAACTGGAGCCAGGACCCCCGACAAGCAACCGCAAGATAAATCAAAGGTCACGAAACATATGAGAGGCAAAAAGACTGGCTACTCTCTACGCTGGAGAACACACACAGATATGTATACACCATTCAGGCATAAGATTATGACCACTTTCCTAATTCTGAGTAGGTCTCCCTTGTGCCTCCAAAACAGCTGTGACCCATCAGATAATGGACATGGGTCTTCTGAGGGTGAGTTTTTTGTGGTTGCCTTTGCAGCTGCCATCAAGGAGTGTCATTGCTATGGGGTGGGGGTGCCTGGTCTGGTCTAGGTGGGCGCTACATGTCTAAGTATCACCAACACCAATGCCAGGTCCAAAAGTTTCCCAGCAGAACATTGCATTCACAAGACGGTCGGTGTTATTACTGCTTCTGTCAGTGGTTATAATGTTATGCCTGACTGGTGTTGCAGAGGAGTACTGGACAGCTAGCTCCTCCAAGCACACACACTGAGCCATTCCCAAAAGGCCGCGGCCTCCGTCATCCCCTGAAGGCCACAGGTAATCATCTCCCAGACCGCCGTCTCCGTCGTACAGCAGGCACGCAAGTAGCCTCATGATCGGGCGCCCGTAAGCCGTTGAATTATTCATTCTCGTTCATTTGTGCTCTGCAACACTGTCAGATACACTGAACAGCGCCACGGGCAAATGCAAGAGAAAGACCCGAGTAAAGGCTGTCAAATTTTTTGGGGACATGTCAAAAAGTCAGGGAGATTCAAGCGCAGAAACGCAGCGGATTGAATTAGGGGGCTTTATTTCACTGTCGGCAAACAGATGTGTGTCAGAATTAGGCAAATAATTCCAGAGGGGGAACGGATGAATGGATGTGACAACAACGCAGGTTTCAAGGTTGAGGAGTCAAGATTAGGTGTTCCAGATTTAGAATGGGAGGCAGAGAAAGAAAGCAGCATGTACGATCTCGTCAATGGAAGAAGAAAAGTAAAGTTTTATGGAGGTAATAAGGGAGAGATGTCACACTTCCAACTTGACACAGATTCTACCTAAAGATACAGAATGTGCAAACAATTGCAAAGCAATCAGGGATGCTGATGTTTCCAGCATTGAATGTTTAAAGGCTCTATGCTGTGTAAGAATGAAGACTCCTGACTACCAATCAAAACAGAAAGCATAAACACTTCCTGGCTGCACCTGATTGGATGAATGCCCTCACTCATGGGCTGTCTGCATTTGGTTTTCTAACTAAACTAACGAGGTTGCTCATTAGGAAACCATCTTTTATGTTACAACCAGAGGTTGCTGTTGTTGTCTGTCATTTTGACTGACAGGGCCATAAAAATCCCGTCATAATCCATTTTTACAATGATTTAAAAATGATAATAAATACATATTCAATAGCATTTAATTTTCATTAAGTTTAATTAACTTTAAGTATTTTTTTCAGAACAGTATTGACTTTAAATGGTAACAAAAATAACAACAACAAAAGTTTCGGCTGCCGATAGACAATGCTGTCGACACGTCTTGCCTGTACTCGGAACGGTACCGTAGTGTTGAAGTGCTTCGGTGGTATGCAAATTTTGGTAGCTGCATAGACAGCAAATCACATCTTGATCCAAATGACACAGCTGCTGACCTGTGGATAAATACCTTTACTGTGTTTAGGGGAAGTATCCCACAGTTACTTGATCAGTTTGGGATCTAGTGAATTTGGAGGCCAGGTCAACACCTTGTCCTGTTCTTCACGTTGTTTTTTTATCCTCTTGCTGGGGATGGCTGCTGCCATCAAGGAGTGTCATTGCTATGGGGTGGGGGTGTCTGGTCTGGTCTAGGTGGGTGCTGCATGTCTATGTAACATCCACATGAATGCCAGGTCCAAACATTTCCCAGTTGAACATCAAATCATCACAAGATGGTCAATGTTATTCACTTCTCCTGTCAGTAGTTTTAATCTGTGCCTATAAATAGTATAGTGTACTGTATCAGCTCATGTATGATTGTGTAACATCAATTTGTGTATGCCATCAGCGTAAATAGCACATTTGGCACTTGCCTGCAATTATTATTGCTTATGGAACTGGGGAATTGGGTTTGTGTGGGCAAGACGGAGAGCGTCATCACGTTGATGGCACTTCAAATAAATTGGATTTGTCGTTTTTTGTTGTTTGCGTGGATTTAAAGCACATACGGCGGGGCTTTTTCTGGATCTGCCGCTCCGTTGTGATTGTTTCTGGGCAATAAAATAGTGAGAGAGTGTAGTTTACAGCCTTGCAACCAAACCGTGCGGCTGCGCTCTGATTACTCTGAAGTCCTTGCAAAGAGGGAAAAAAATAAAAAAAAGTTGTTTCCTGCAAACGGGCAATTTCCACTGTTGTTACAAAGAACTGAAAGTCACATTTGGTGTTTACACACAAATATACAATAGAGGCCTTTTCTTCTAAACTGTAACTCTGCACTTGTGTGAGTGCTGATCATTGTAATCCCTCTTGTGTTCGCGGCCTAAATAAACACCCATGGGAGTTTCTTTGAGGAAATATTTCCGCTGTCTTCTGAGCATGAAGAATTAGTGTTTTAAATCCAAACAGCTAGGAGCGGCATAAAGAAAACAACACCCGAGATGGAAAAAAAATACATGGTTGCCTGACACCGAGGTTCTTATGTAGATTACTTGAGTATTTTAAGGATTTAATCAGGGGCAATGCTGCAGAGTCTCTCTTTTTTTTTTCTTCTTCTCGCTAATCTGTAAAATCTCAGCACACACTGCATCACTCCCTAGACCAGGAGGACGTACAGGTTGAGACAAACAAGCAAGAGCTGGCACACACATTCGGACACACACAAACACGCGAGTATGCAGATGTCGGCGGTCGCCTCGCCCACACGTACGCCCGTGTTAATGTGCGACTCCCCGGGGTGGTGTCAGGGCCCCTGACTGATGAAAACACAGCGCCGGTGCCGGTGTCAACGCCATAAAACAAAGGCTGCAGTGTAGATGAGCTGCCAGCCGTACCTCCAGTGATGGATTTCACCTCGAGCACAATCGCTGCTGAAAACAGACCATTTAGTCTCCTCGCTGCTCTTTCTTCTTCCCCCTCCCTGCTCTCTTAATTCTTCCGCCGCGTTCTCTTGCATCCTCTATCACGGAGAGTTTTTTATTTGTCCTCCGTTTGCCTGGCTGTGATTTTTTCCTCACATCGTCTGTCTTTTATTTACAATGCTCGGTGCCTTTCAGCTGCCTTCAAAGTTGAATGCTTCGCGTTTATGACCCTTACAAGGGAACACATCTGTTCTCTGCCTATCCCGCTCTGTCTGTTTCGCTGTTGTTGGTCCTCTTTCTTCTCACTTGTCTGAACACGTCTGCAGCGAAACCTTTTCAGACTGCCTTTTGTCCATTCAATATCCTTCGCAGGTGAAAGGGTCAAAGCGAGCTCCAATATCCTCTAAGCCCTCTCCAAAATAAGGGCGGTGTGTATTTAGCTAATATCTTCCACAGATGAAAACTGTCAGGCAGAAAATTGGCAGATTTGAGCTTTATCACAATGGAAATATCTTTCCATTTCAGCCGGCGAAGGTCACATAAAGTTTTAACAATTCCGAAAATGGCTACAGATTTTATTGTTATTTTCTGCTTTCATATCCAAACTTCATATCCTGCGCTTCACTCAGGCAGATTGGTGAATAATAACAGTCTACACGGACAGATCTGCGTTAAGCCGCGCTTGATCGTGACTCAGAGTTCTTTGCAACGTTATTGGGTGCAGAGCGTCGCTCGCTGAAATATGCAAAACCCCCTAAACCGTGCAACTATTAATAGAGGATGAAGTATCACGGAGACAGATTATGTGCACACCAGGGAGTCTCAGCACAGACTTTTCGATATTTAGCAGTCACACTCAACAATGCATAACAATCCCCCCCATTCCTCCCCTGCAACAAGCGCCTGGGTTATTATCATGTAATTAAAGGGCATGTTTTTCATTTCGGGTGTTTTGCAACTAGTGAATCATAGCAGATGAATATAGAAGAAAGAAGTGAGGTTGTTATGCTAAATGCAAAACATTCCTTAATGAAAATAATTGTTACTGTTCGTCTGATTAATGGCTGGCGCACTTTTAAATTACAACAATAAAAAAAGAAATATATAAATCTGATTAAATAAGAAAACTATTATAATCAATGTTAGCATATTTATATTTAGCCCTTGGATGCATCACTGCTTGAACGCGAAAGGTTCGACTCATCCGACTTTATCCAGATTTACAGATTTAAGTGTTAAGTGTCAACTCTTGACAAACAAAATTAAGCCAACTGGAAAGTGTCAAAAACTGCAGTTCCTCTAATGGCCACTTGAGGTTTGCTCCATATGTGAGTCAACTTGCAAAACATTCCTTAATGAAAATAATTGTTACTGTTTGTCTGATTAATGGCTGGCACAGTTTGAAATTACAACAATAAAAAAAATATATAAATCTGATTGTATAAGAGAGCTATTGTAATCAATGGTAGCATGTTCAAATTAGCACATGGACGCATCACTACTTGAATTTACAGGTCATCTCAGATTTACTGATTTAATTGTTAAGTGTCAGCTCTTGACAATTAACTCTCAACCATTGCTTTGGCTGAAAAAAAAAATGAAGCTAATCGGGAAGTGTCAAACGCTGCAGTTCCTCTAATGGCCACTTGAGGCTTGCTCCATACGTGAATCAAAACCCTATAGACCATTTTTTTGTTTCCAAACAAAACAGGGCACTGGTATAACACCTGAGTCTCATTATATTGGTTGCTTCTTGGTTGGTTACTTCTGAACAGATGGACTCTGATTTGACCTTGAAATCAACTTGGGCGCTTACTTTTGCACCTCGCTTATATGTAATATTGGCACACTTTCTGGAATAAACACATTCAAAAGCCTAATATTTTTATTTTATTTGTTTGATTGGGTTTTCTTTGTCTACTTTCAGAACTTGTGTAAAAACTTGCTGATGTTTTGAGTCATTTTCATGCAGAAATGTAGAAAAATAAAAAAAGAAACCGCGATAAATCTACCACACACTTTCTGCTAGTCAACAAACTCAAAGCTAGCTGCTAAATCGTGAACATGTTTCAAGATTTATCAGCTGGTAAGCCAACAAATTTTCCAAGGAATCAGTAGAGATATCAAACGATAAACCAGTTCTCACTTTGGCGCTCTATCATAAGTTCAGTGAAGCCGGTTAGAAAAGTCAACGCCACTTATTTGACCGTGAAGGTTTACAATAAATGGGCAGACTTTATGATGGGAGGCTCTGTTTAGAGATGGCTTCATAAAACACGCAGCCGTCCACTGGTTTATGTCCCATCATAAAAACGTTAAGGTCATCGCCGTTTGAAGCCTGGATCCATTCTCTATTTTGCCGGGTGACAGTGAATCTTTTTTTGACGTAATAATCATCAATGGTAGAGAAGTCAACCTAATTTTGGAAACTTTTGGTTAAATTTGTATTTAACAGATGAGCTATTTGCGCGAGCACTAATGACCCTACAGTCCCTCACAGTCAAGTGCAAACTTTCCCTCTTGTTTGACTTCAGAAGGAGCCGTCACACGACAGCCATACCTATTGTTGCACCACCTGTGTATGGGCGTTTAAACCACTGCTATTAGTACAGCTGCTCGTCTATAAGCGGTGGTATTTGTTCAGGGCTAAAATAGCTTTAATGACAGTGTGTTTGACACTGTGATCTCAAAAGCTCTGCTCTATTGTGTCTGATGTAATGTCTGTCAGGCTTAAAGGCCGATAGGTGGTCCAGCAATGACGGTGTCGCAGCTGATGGGGTTTGTCTGCCTCCGTGTCTGGGTATGTGTTTTAGTGTTAGCGGGCTACCCAGCGAGGTGCCAGGCTCTAAAATCTGGCTGCTCTCCGGCGAGCAGGAAACAAACAAAACACTTTTAGGATCTTTCCTACAGCACACAATTAAAAGCCGAGGATGACACACGAACATTTACCGACTCTTTCACTCGCACACATACACATATGCATGCACACAGCGTTTCCCACCATCCATACGAGGTCCTAACACATTTTATTTTCAGCATGCGGCAGGGAAATCATAAGGGGGAGAAAACTGTCATTGATGTGTAAATTCACTATAAATAATTCCTCTCTCGTCTCACCCAAAAGACCGCCTTGACGCACGTTCGCTGCTCTTGCTTCCAGCTTGTGCCTAGCCCTCTCCGCCTAGCCTTCCCCCCCTCCCCCCGTATCCATCTCTCCTGACATCATTACTTATGAGGCGCAGTAATGAAGGACTCTCATTTCCAGTGTTTTCTGAGGCCCTCCGTCATCGTCCTCCGTCTGTCACTCCGGGACGGGCAGACTGGATGAAGCATCCAGCGGTAATGGAAAACGAAAGCGGGGTTGTGGCCTGCGCACTCACGCGGCGTGAAAAACAGGGGAAGTGGAAGAGTCCTCGCCTTGCTCGGCTCTATATTTATAGGCAGAAAACCTGATTTCAGATCAGTCACGCATGACTTGCAGCAGACACCTACTGCACGCCGGGGGAGGTGGGCAGGCAGGCAGGCAGGCAGGCAGGCACACAGCAACCTTTTCCTCGTTCGTTCTTTTTGTCTCTCGTGAAAAACTGTGCATTTTATTTTCTGCCCATGTTTACCACTGCCTTCTCTCCTTCTTCTCACACCATTGTGACATTTCCCATCAGCGACAGACAGACTCTCTCCCCTCCTATAAAGTTCTATATTTTTACAAATAAATCGTCCGGGTGAGACAACTAGTTTACAAAGAAAATCAACTTTCAGTCAAATACAGACGCTTGTTTCTGTAAAATTCATTTTTTTATTGTAAATAGGCTCCTGCAGATTTGTTTAACTTGTTTTAAGAAAGTAAGACTTTCAGAGTTCATTAATAAAAGAAAGTCAATTCTCTAAGCCCCCGCTGAACCCTTTGGCTAACCAAAGGAAAGTAATAAATCTAAGAAAGAAATAGCTTCACATTTTTGAAAGTTATATTTTTTGGTTGAGAGCAACATCCATACCACTCTCTCTATCTCTCTCTGCTATCTAAACAAGAAGCTGTGGCAGCTAGCTTAGCATTAAGACTGAGAAGAGCAGCTAGCCTTAATTGTTGTAACTACGATATCTAGTTTGTTTATTACAGACACGACAGAGAGGTCGGTGAATGACAGATGCCACCCGAGCAAAATTTTTAGTATGACTGCAGTTCCACAATTGACCACTTGAGGCTGGCATCGAAAGTGAGTAAATCCACATAAACCTCGATGTTAAAATGCTCAACCGCACATGCTCTTTGTCCATTTTTGAATTAGCTGGTAGTTAGGCGGAGGCAGACAATGGCAAGACGTCCACAAAAATGGTCTTCAGTTTTGTGGCTTACATTTTTATATTGGCCACCGACCAACAACAGCTTCAGTCTTCTTATCTAACTCTCCAAAAGAAAACAAATCAAATGTAACTTTCCTTTTCAAACTAGATTTAGTAAAGTTCACACTACAAAACGGACTTCAGAAAGTAAATAATCTTTCAAGTTGCAGTTCCGCAAATGGCCACTTGAGGCTGGCTCTGAAAGTGAGAAAATCCTCATAAACCTCGATATCAAAGCTTTAATACGTGCTCCACTCTTTATCCAGTTTTGAATTAGCTGGGAGTTTTGGAGACTCAGACACTGCCAAGGTGGCGACTGCTAAAGACACAAACAAAACCGGTCTACAGAAAGCCAGTTTCTTACGTCTTTATATAGAGTTAATCCCACCGACCATCAAGCAACCATCAACCACGAGTCTTCTCATCGAACTCTACAAAAGAAAACAAATCAAATGTAAACCTTTTTGTTTAAAACTGAATTCAGACACAGGGCACACTAAAAACAGGGACTCCATTGGCTCAAGATGGTTTCACAACACTGTCTTGGCCCACACCATAGGATCATTTATCACCACTTAATCAAGAATCACAGTTAGTATTTCCCTCTTTTCCACTCTAATCTGTGCACTGCCATGCAGATACCGAAATGTCTTTAAATCAAACTTAATCTACTTCCAGGTCCTCACTTAACCCAGCCGGGGTGCTGGGAGATCTCTTTTTCCGGCCTTTGTCTCCGTCTTGTCGTACGGACGAAAGCAGGCCACTGACATCACGGTCATGCTCCTGGGCTGCTGTGCTTTTAGCCTAATGGCCAGACAGCTGTGCTCCCATTTCTATATTTATCTAACAGACGATGAAGTTTGTCACACCTCATCTCTGGCTGCTACATGGTTGCCGACCACACAGTTAATGCCCAAAGAACACTGCATGCGTGTCTGCTGACTTTAAGCTGCTGTCATTTCTGCTTTTGTAATTTTTGCGCAGACCTGCACTCTGCACGCTGGGTTTACGTAAAATCAGAGCTACATTTAAAAGACTTAGCGGAAAAGCTTTTTGATAAGCAGGAACGACTTAAAGTGCGGTGTTTAATGTAGCTTTAATCTGCATAAAACCACAATTCTGTGATTAAATGGATGCAGGATGTAAAAATAAACTCGTTTTTTTTTTTTTTTCATCTCCGAGATGTTCAGTCTTAGCAGATTGTCTGCCGTTCAAGGGGAACATGGCAGAAAATCTCCTCTGCGACATTCATAGCATCCTCGAATTCAGTCTTCTGCAAGCACTGAACATTAAAGAAAGGAAAAGCAGAATACTGAATATCGATTGTGGATTCAAATCATTTACATGGCTGTATATCTGTAGACCTATACATCTATGGATTTGCATGGGTGAGCTCAGGATTGAGGCATAAGTAACAGCCTTAAGGGATCAGCTCGTGGTGAGGTCGTGGCCATTCAGATTAGAGAGCTTAGTCCTCCCGTCTAAGTGTAATTAATGAGAAGGGAGGGTTGCTGAGGGGGTGGGGGGGCAGATAAAGACAAAGAAGCAAAGGGCAGTGCCTATGAGGAGTGGTATTGAAAGAACACACGTACGTACAGGAATGCACCGAGCAGAGGAGGGAAAGTGTGTAATGACAGGGTGCTGGCGGTGGTCAGTGTATTTGCGTACACGGTGTTTCAGGAGTCCAGAACCAACAGCAGATAGGGTTGGACAGGATACGCGGCTTGTCTAGCAGCAGAGTTCAGGACCTCTGCAACGTCAACAGGGATAACGAGAGGACGGCGAGGAATGCAGTGGTACGAAGCCACATCTGGAACATTTACACCGTTAGACATTCGTTTATTCCCTTGGCTCAAAAACATGAAAACACAGAGGAATTATACAACGATTAGGCATAACA
>SRSE01001360.1:0-7500 GCA_005024645.1 Planiliza haematocheilus | reverse complement strand
GATGGATGGATGGATGGATGGATTGTTGGTGGATGGATGGATGGATGGATGGATGGATGGATGGATGGATGGATGGATGGATGGATTGTTGGTGGATGGATGGATGGATTGTTGGTGGATGGATGGATGGATGGATGGATGGATGGATGGATGGATGGATGGATTGTTGATGGATGGATGGATGGATGGATTGTTGGTGGATGGATGGATGGATGGATGGATGGATGGATGGATTGTTGGTGGATGGATGGATGGATGGATGGATGATGGATGGATGGGATTGTTGGTGGATGGATGGATGGATGGATGGATTGTTGATGGATGGATGGATGGATTGTTGGTGGATGGATGGATGGATGGATGGATGGATTGTTGATGGATGGATGGATGGATGGATTGTTGGTGGATGGATGGATGGATGGATGGATGGATGGATGGATTGTTGGTGGATGGATGGATGGATGGATGGATGGATGGATTGTTGGTGGATGGATGGATGGATGGATGGATGGATGGATGGATGGATGGATTGTTGGTGGATGGATGGATGGATGGATGGATTGTTGATGGATGGATGGATGGATTGTTGGTGGATGGATGGATGGATGGATGGATGGATGGATGGATGGATTGTTGGTGGATGGATGGATGGATGGATGGATGGATGGATGGATGGATGGATGGATTGTTGATGGATGGATGGATGGATGGATTGTTGGTGGATGGATGGATGGATGGATGGATGGATGTTGGTGGATGGATGGATGGATGGATGGATGGATGGATTGTTGGTGGATGGATGGATGGATGGATGGATGGATGGATGGATGGATGGATGGATGGATGGATTGTTGGTGGTGGATGGATGGATGGATGGATGGATGGATGGTTGGTGGATGGGTGGATGGATGGATGGATAGATGGATGGATGGATGGGTGGGTGGATGGATGGATGGATAGATGGATGGAGGAATGGATGGACAATTGGAGGGTTGCTAGATGGATGGATGGACAGACACAAACAGACACAGACTGAACAACCTGTTGACAGGAACAGAAACCTCTGAGCCTGTGAGGCCTCCATGACCCTGGTGTCACTCAGCCACTTGACTCTGCTGACTGATTCAGTGGAAGCCATCGGGTCCATTGTGGTGCAGCGTCTCTGATTCCAGGACTTGAAGCCTGTGTGCGGTGGGTCAGAGGAGGAGGAGGGGTGCGTCAACGCTTCAGCTGCCTCGCCCGCTATAACCAGCTAATAAATATGAAAACAGCAGGTTAAAACTTTTTCATTCGTCCCGTGCTTGAAAAGGATTATACCCTTCTATAGAGTCCCGTGAAAATCCCCCAAACCTCATAATGCCCAATGTTGTCCCATAAAACTGTTGGGAACAAAAGGGGGCTTTTTCACGCATAAGGGTTTTCTCAAGAGCACATTGAGAGGAGCCCGGCCGGGATCCGCCCATAGATTATCTGGCTGTCGGTGAAAGCCCGGCTGGGAGCGGCAGGTGCGTGTGCCAAACGTAGGGGGGTCACGGGGGGTCCGGTGACCGTGTGGAGGGTGGAGAATGCTGCGCAGCTGCCGGCAGGAATGTTTGCAGATTGTCACTTCCATTTGACTTGCTCTTTTTCCTCCCTCTCCTCTCCCTCCCTCCCCTCCCGCCCCGACCTAAAGAGGGAGCTGGTCTCCCAGGTTTTCCAGCTCCCACCTCCCGAGCCGCAGAGATAGGGCTAAACGGTGACACCCTGTCCACAAAAGCGACAAGCTGCATGGGTCGTCTCCGCCCCAGCGCCGTGAAATTGTGGATTAAACTGATAAGCAAAGAAGAATGATACAGATCCTGCATTTTTTAAGGGGGGGTAGGCGCTGTTTTATGGGACTAAATGAATGCCGAGGCTGGGTTAACACACTGTTTAACTCACTGTAGTCCCCAGAGGCTTCTTTCACACAGGTTATTGGATTTTAGATTTTGAAGTTCAACATATGGCGGCCTCCAGACGCAGCAGAAGCTCTTTAATAATGCACCTCATGAATTTATCTCCGCAACTTTGCCAAAAAATGTAACAATATAACGAAGAAATCGCAAATTGCAACCCCCCCACCATCCTCCTCCACCTCTAATGCGAATCCTTACCCCTCATGAAATCATCACCTCTTATCTTCATGCATTCACAGTAAAGTATTATTACCAGAATGCATTTATCAAAGGAGACAGTCGTCCCCCACGTTGACCCACGCTGGCCGTATCTTTGCCTGAAACGGCCTCTTTGCACCAACCTCGGTGTCTAATCTCCGCCGTCCAAACTGTGTCTCCTCTCCAAACTGTGGCCCAAGGCTATGTGTGGGTCCTCAACATAATCCCCCTCCTTTAAAACTCTGCAGTCCCCGCTATTCCACTGGGGTTTGGCGAAAAAGTGCTACATGTCAGAGCGGCACAAAGCTCAAAGCTTTTTCACACCGTCTTCCAGCAGAAAGGGGGATTAATGTCCTCACCATTATGAATAATGAGAATGAATAATAAACAGTCTTCTGTTTAGCCCACTCCATTAAATAAAGGGGAAGAGTGTCCTTGTGCTTTTTTATTGACACGTCTTCTGGGTGTTTGCTGAGGTCACGTATAGAAGGGACAAAATGGAGTGAAGTCAATGGGTTTAGTTATGATACAATGTTTTGGTGCAAACTGTTGGCACTGAATTCCTATTTTATTAAAATCTGAACTGATAAATTTGTTTCTGTCTATTTTGTATGCAAAGAAGTCATGAAAATGTAACACAGCTTGACTAATATTGTATATATGTCTTTGTAAATTTAGTACTTTATGTACTGCAAAGTAAGTTAAGTGCCAGCGTGGAGGAGGCTTTGAAACACAAATTTAACTGAAAATATGACAAATTTAAATTAACATTGAAGTGAATATATAAAAAAGAGGGAGCTTTGCAAACAATCAGACGTTTTGCAGATGTGGTGCAGAGTTAGATAGAGAACCGTTCAAAGGACAACCTGCCAATGAGGGAAACGTTGTTCGTACAATGTTCAGTTCTTCTAGAAGAACTGAAGAAGCTGCTTGGATGAACAGTAAAATGTCTTCAAGAAACTACAAGTCCAGTTTCTTTTTCCGATCCACCACGTCCCAAATGACCGAGAACTTTCACAGACTCAACTGATGCTCAGTGGGAACTTAAATATCACAAACGTTTGAACTAAATAAAAGGTTTGGTCCATCTGCGGCTCTAAGATGTGACATTTGAAAGAAGAAATAACCAATACTTACAAAGGAAACATACATATAGATCATAAAAGCAGCAGAAACAGCCTGAGAAACCCATCTCCACTTATTCTGCATTTTTAACTACGGACGCACTATTTATGTTTAGCATTTAGCACCTTGTAAGCTAGCTGTGTTTCACAACTGCAGAGGCTGCTGTTTAGTTAAAGTCATGATATGTAACATCTTCATTTCACTCACATTGATAACTCATATAAGCCAGTGTTGACTCACTGGAAACAAAATGAGGATGAAACATATATACAAAAAATTTGTCTCATGAGTGACAAAATGAAGCGTTTGCATTGTCTCTTCTTTTTGATTTATCTTTCAAACAAGCCCAAAATGAGCATCTGAAGCAGTTTATTTATGCAGTTGTAGTCATTTGTCTTATATAAAAGGTCATGACCGTACAATACTGACTAAAGACAAAAAAAAAACAAGCAGATCAGTTTTGTGGGACCTTTTAGGCAAGACTCTCCAAATTATCCAAAGTTTGGCCCATGTGTAGCTCATCTGTATGTGCAGCTGCCAAGAGCCAGGAGGAGAACCAGGAGCGCAGGTGTTCCTGTGGGTTGATTTACACTTGATCATAACTTTATTGCCAGAACAGAAGATGCAGCATTCATGTAAAGAAATTCACAAGCTAGAATAGAGTGAGAGAGATGAACACGTGCACACAATCTGAATTTTCAACTTGAGCCTTGTTAGGTGATGAATGATAAATGTGATGCATTCGGCAACTCCTTCTAGGATCAACTCTGACCAGGCAATGAACAACAAGAGCAATCTGCCTTTTAGGATCAGAATGATTAAATTAAATCTAAAAATGATGTTTTATTTGATCCGAATATTTCGTTTTTGTGCAGCTCTAACCTTTTTTTTTGATTAGCATTTTCTTAACTCACTTTGCATTGTTGAAGCTGAATGTGAATCTACACGCAGGACAACAGGTTTTACACAGATTTTAACATGTTACGTTCAATATCATTGAATATTGAACCTTTTACGTCTTCTTAAAGTGTCTTTTCTGTGCCGTGGCCTTGGCATTTCTCTGCCTCACATCTTCTCCATGCTTTCCCCTTGCCTGCCAAAAACGTCTGGGATCAGGAGCCTCGTTTAATGACGATGATTCATGGAGTCACGTACGGGAGCGGGGTTTCTCTTAGGAGAAATAACCGATGATCGGGGTGACAAATCAACATTAATAACCAGGCCCCTCCAACAAATGGGCGAACACATCTGGGCCCTGAGTGACAAAACGCCTCCTGTGCATCTCCTTAAAGTGTCTCCTATGCATCACGGACCTCCACGTCTCTCCTTTTTCCCCTTGCACATGTGCCCGGATCATAACTCCGGACAATGCTGCTCGGAATGAGAATGTGAAAATGAAATATGAAACAGTAGAGTGATAAACTGGTAGATAATCATCTTTTCATTAAACTTTCATCCCCAGTGACTTAAATATTCAAGAGCCCAATTACAGAGCTTGTATCTCTCTCCCTCTCTCTCTCTCCCTTTCCCTCTCGTTCTCCCTCACCCTCGCTTTTCTTAACAAGAGCAGTCAGGGAAGAGAGGGGGTGAGTGGCTTAAAGGGATGAGCCAGAGCATCATTATGAAGTGGTCACGGGGAGATGGCGAGGAGAGAGGGGGGGAGGCTACAGAGATGACCCGTCGTCGTCCCTCGTCGGGGGACAGGCAGCAGCAGGCCTGACGCGGGCCTGTCCAAATAGTGGGATAAGGGGAGGAGGAGACGAGGAGATGGAGAGAGAGGGACAGCTGTGAGGGGCCGTGCAGGTTCTGATGGATGGAGAGGGACGGCGGTGCAGAGACGGAGGAAGAGACAGAAGCAGACAGACGAGCTGAGAGGGGTATAGATTTTCCAGGCAGATAGTGGAAAGATGTGTGCATCCTGATGAGTGCCACAAACAGGGCACATGACTCCTCTCCCTCCCTCTCTCTTCTCTCTCTCTCTCGCTCGTCTGCCTGTTTCTGTGTGTGTCAGTGTATTAGCAGTCAGAGCACTGAAGCCCACGGGCGATTCCTGTGTGTGCTTGCGATAAAGGGAAAAAGGGAGGAAGTATAACGGGGGAAGCGGGGCGTTGAGGAGGGGGGGGGGGGGGGGGGGGGGGGGTGGGGTGTGGGTGGGTGAGAGGAGAGATGAGGAAGTTGGTTGTGAGGGGGTGTTTGTGGGGGAGAGAGAGAGAGAGGAAAGAGAGAGAAAGAAGAAAGAAGTGAGAGAGAGGGAGAGAGGAAAGAGCATCCAGCAGAGCAGGGAGCTTCCTCTGTGCTGTCAAAGCCTCTGGATCACATCCCCATTGGTCTTTCTCCTCCACACACACACACACACACACCACACACACACACACACACACGTTTCCTCACCCAATTGCTCTCTTCTCCCTCAAACCAACCCCATCTCCTCCCCTCCCCTCCTTTCTCATGAAAAGAGTGTCTTGGCAGGGTAATTAAGAATGGCCTCTAAACACAGGAGTATGGCAGGAACGCTCCAGATGAAAGTAAATGATTAAAATAATTACAGGCTGAGAGCTGACGAGCCGGAGTGTGGGGTGGCCGCCGGACATTTGTCGGTAATTAGATAATTAATCTGAATGCAAATGATGAGCCCTAACGAAGCAGTCAAGCTGAACCAGCGACAACTGCCGTGAGTGAAATGTAAGGGGGGGAGAAGAGGAGAGGAAAAGCAAGGGAAGAGATTGGGGTGGGGGGAGAGACACATGAATATGAGTACAAAACCTCCCCCCAAAAAATATATATATATAAAAAAAAAATCAGCATGAACAGACTCAACAGCTAAAGCAAGCAGAAGTGGAGGCAGCAGCAGCAGAAGTGTAAATCAATAACTGTTTCTGGCAGTGACAGCTCAAAAAGCTCCTCACTTCACTCCGTTTGTAACTTTCACTCATAATGACAAGTAGACACGAACATCTGTTAAAAATATACAAAAAAGAAAAAGAAAAATACAGTGTTGTGCTCTGCAGAAAGGCGTCTGAAAGCTGAAATGAAATGAAGGCTGGGTATGAAACATGAAATGGCACCTGAGGAAAAAAAAAAAAAAACAGCACACTTTGCACGGCCCTAAAATGCATGAGCAAATTGTGGATTTACCCGCTCGCTGCAACACACTCAAAGACACACTCATTATTTCTTCCGTGCCTTTTCCTCATATGCACAAATACTGTCAGCATATGTGCTCAAAGCAGGGGTAAACATCTAACTTCATAGCTTATTTCAGAGGTGTTTTGTTTTTTTCCTCCTCCTCCATGGTGGGTACAAGAGGTGACGATGTACCTGTCAGCTTCCCGTGCAACAGTGTGGAGCCCTTCTTTAAATTTACATAAAGATCTTTAAGGTTTATTTAACACATTTCCAAACAGTTCAGCTGAAAGTTTTACAAAATACGCCTAATAGTGTGTCGCTAAATCTGTTGCTGTGTTGTCTTCATGAACAGAAATGGACATTTATGACAGCCGCTGCTACAGAGAGAGCAGTAACTAGCTTACAGATTTACAGGTTAATAAACCCTAATTTTATGTCCTATAAAGATGGATAAATATTATCAACAAATATATTTAAATATGTGACTTAAAAGTGGCTTAATCAAAGAAGGAAATCACATGAACTTCACTATCATCAGATACTGCAGAGTTAGCAGTTACTACTAAGTTCGTTGCTAAGCTACGCTAGGCTAGTTAGCGTTTAGCTAGTTTCAAGTTCATATGTTTGATATGAATACATTCTGGAGCTAAATTATTTTTGTTTAACAAACTCAGCACCTACATAATGTCTTAATTTCAAAAAGAAATATTAAAAGGTGAGTAAATGTGCTTTAACTAATGCTATCTCACTAGCTAGCTATAGCTGTAGCTAGCAAGAGTGTACAGCTGCTTCATTGTTTTAATTAATTTAGCACTGTTTTTATGGGATAATGTTTTTATGGCGGTGAAGTAAAATGTCAAAATGTCATGTATGTACTTTTGCCATGTTTTGTACAATAATTCGAGTAAAGACTGTTATACTCTGTCCAGGTCATGGTAGATCTAAAGCAAAGGCAAATGGATTTGTCTGAGTTTTTTTTAGACAATTCTTAATTTCCAACTGACTTGTGAGGAGTTCAGTTTATTTTATTTTGGGAATACCTACAGGTGGTGCTAACCTGAAACTCACCTGACAACCCCTGACTCACCTGTACTGGTTATTTAGAAACAAAGAAGTC